>JAODAL010014725.1:0-86410 GCA_025379985.1 Phyllomedusa bahiana
TTTCGGGTTTTCTAAAAAATGATATCAAATGGAAATAAAAAAAAAAAATACAACCAAATATATATAACAGTATAAAACAATATATACTTTTATTTTTTTTTTACTTTTTAGGCAGCAAGAGAGACTACTTACTGCGACTGAACTATTTATGGAAATTGTTCTAAAAAGAGATTTTCCAGAATTCATCACCACCTACCTCAATCTGGATCATACATTCCTCAGCAGCAAGTTCTGAAAGGAAGGATGATGGAGGCCATACGCTAAGGGTCCTTGTACACCGCAGAGAATTGCCTATTACAAGTCCCAATCAATGGTATAGCAAATTGATCAGTGCTTGTTAAGAGCATTAAGGGTTTGTTCACACGGCTTAATTGCCATATAGTACGCCCCGCAATTAATACGGGTGTTCATACGCGCGTACTCCTGCCGTGCGGGGGTGGGCAGCGACCCGCCGGCCTCATAGACATGCGAATAAATGACATGTCAATTATCTCGCCGGGCATACATCTCACAGTTCTATGAGAACTGTGTATTACCGTAATGATTGGGGCGCATTTCGCTCGTATTAGAGAGCAGTACGCTCGCAATACGTGGCGAAATGCATCCCAAAATAAGCCGTGTGAACATAGCCTAATACTGAGCCACAAATGTGATGAAATGAGGATGCACTTCTGCCAATAAGACTGAATGCACGAGGGACGGCTTTGCTGCAAATTCTGTCACAGATTTTTCTACATTGACATTATTGGGAATAAAGCTTGCTGTGAATGCACAGACAGGACAGACTTGCTGTGGATTTTATTGTAAATTTGAAGTCAATATAGGAAATCATTGAAGTCAATATAGGAAAATCTGTGACAAAAGCCACAATAAATCCATACCCTGTGCATTCAGGCGGTACTGTCAGCAACACATCCTCATGTACAGTAGAAGAGAAACTACTGACAATCATTTTTACCGCTGAGAGATGTGATCAGATGATGAATGGTCATTTGCGCTCACTCATCATCAGGTCACACAGGGACCTTTTACATGGGACACTGATTGGGAGCAAATGTTCGTTTGGCCGAGATTTGGAGTTAAAGGGTTCTCACTACAGGCTTCCACAGGCATCTTGAGCCTTCTCTCTCTCTTAGGGTATGTTCACAGGGTGTGTTAGATCCATTTTTGGATCCGATTTTAGATGCGTGTTTGGATCTGTGTTGCGGACCCAAATGCATCTAACAATGTGCAGTGTGATTTTGCATTGCTTTCAATGTAAAACACGCATCGGCGGTCAGACGAGTGATCGTCGATGCGTGTTTACATGCGTCTTTCGGATCCGTTCAAAGAATTGACATGTCGTTTGACGCAGTAGACACCCTATTTAAAACGAAAGAGTGTGTTTCTGTTGCAGCAAAAACGTGCACCTGCGTGTTGGATGCAATTTATACAGGGGCCTTTGCAAACGAGACCTGGCACCCACCAAAATCTGTATGCTAAAAGTCAAAAAGCACTCCCTCCCTTGTACGCCCTGCCATGCATCCAAACAGCAGTTTACACCCTTATATAAGGTACTTTCAAACTTGGAAGAAGTTGCGGAACAAAATTCGGGGTGCTTTTTTTCCCCCAGGGTTCCTTGTAAAAATTATTGGAAAAAATGTTTTTTCTTCATTTACACCGCCTAACGCTAAAAAAAAATTGTGAAACACCTGTGGGGTCAATATACTTACTGCACCCCTGAATATATTCCTTAAGGGATGTAGTTTCCAATATGGAGTCTTTTTAAGGATGTTTATTACGTGTTAGCACCTTAGGGTGTCCGCAAACCTGAAATTGTGCCTAAATAAAAGTGTAATGAAAATTAGACCCCAAAGTCCAGAAAGTGCTCCTCCTATTCTGAGGATTGTGGTTGAGCCAAATAGCACACTAAGGCTACATATGGGATAGCTCTAAAAATGGCAGAATCTGCGGAATCAATATTAAGTTGCATTTCCCTGGTCACATCTACGGTGCTCCTGTGAATAATTGATAAAAACTGAAAATATGGGAAATAAAAAAAAGTGAAATTTTGAAACGTCCCCTCCACTTTGCTTTAACTTCTGTGAAATAAATGGTTAATCTTCCTAAACACTGTTGTAAATAATTTAAGGGGTGTAGTTTCTTAGATGAAGTCATGTATGGGGGTAATATGCAGGCCTCTCAAAGCCATGTCAGAACTGTACAAGTCCCTACAAAAATATATATTGCAAATTTTCTTGAAAATATGAAAAATTACTACTAAATTTCTAAGCCACTTAAAAATGATGCCAACCTACAGTAGACATATGGTAGATACTAATTATAAACTATTTTGTGTGGAATAGCTGTCTTACACACAGACATTTTTGAAGTTTGAACATTTTTCACAATATTTTTCACAAATAAAGAAGGATTGTTTGGACAAAAATTTCTTACCAACTTAAAGCACAATGTGTCATGAGAAAATCTTTGAATCACATGGATAGGTAAGAGTTTTAAAAAGTTATTCTCACACAAAGTGACATGTCCGTTTCCAAAAACGTGGCTCTGTCAGAAAAGCCAAAATTGGCTGCGGCGGTAAGTGGTTTATTAGGGGGAAACACGTTGGAGTAGAACAATCTGTATAGGCTGCATTTAAATTTCTACGTGGTCTATTGGGAATTAGAAGTATATAGGCTGCATTTTAATAACGGTATGGTCTAGTGAATGGGTTTAGAATGGATGTCTGTATGTGTATATTTGTCTAATATCCCACTTGGTACTTTGTTCCTTTTATATTGCATGATCATCACTTTCTAATCCGTTATTGTTATGGGACATTGTGACACTGTGATAAAGTCCTTAGTGGTATAGTAGGTCCCAGTACCCCTGGTGTCCCTCGCATCAGAACACTTATGTGAGGGAACTAGGCCTAGATTCTTGTCAGGGTCGCCCTTATCGGGGCAGATACCCAGTTTGTGCAGATAGGCAGTTTAGAGGTTTTAGGATTTATGTAGGAATTGCTTAGGGGTTTGTTTTTCTATTACCCTTTTTGTGGTATTGTATCTTAATAAAGTAGTACTTGGTAGTACTTGCTGTGGTTATTTTCTGAGTTTTCAATAGTATTACCTGGCAGCATTTCCTCACCTTAATAAATTTTTAGGGCATCTGTGGATTTTGTTGTAAAGGAACCCCCAGAAAAGCAAAATGGTGGTGTTGGCTAGATGTTGAGTATATTTCCCACATCATGAACCAATTAGTTGAAGCTTTTGCTTTTTAAGTTGTTTTCAAACACTTAAATGGGCATTTAATAGTCTCCAATACACTGCTATATGCATTAATAATATACTAAGAAAATGTAATATGAACCTCCCACAACTAAAGTAATGTTTAGGCTCTATTCATATGAGGTAATGCATGGATGATTTAGGAAAAAAAAATGTTAAATAAAAATATATTTTTTCAGCTTTTTATGCTTAGGCTAAACTATCAACAAATAGGTTTCAAAAATCACCAGTTAATACATTTTAACATTTTCGTAATAAACGTTTCCATCCTGCTGTCAATTGTCTATGTTCTTCTAAGTTGACATGTTGAGATAACCCCTTTACAAGAGCAATTCTTCTGTAAGTGAAGCATATTCAATGTATGCTGAACAGTTAGAAAATATATTACAAAGATAGGGTTCGGATTCCTCACTCTTGAAACTGTATTAAGCAATAATGATTTCTTTCACTGACCACAAGCAGAGGTTGAAAGCTTGTCCTGCTTAGATCCCAGATAGAGGCACAGCTCCTTGCAGGAGATAGCTCTAATATACAAACTATGCAGCCCATTTCAAGAGGCCCTCATCAGACACCTCCCAAATCTTGGGGGCAGTTTTGGATTTTATGCACGGTCTCAAAAAGATCTGCTGCATGTCCGAACAGGAGGTCTGATCAATATTCTTCTCCTTCCCATATGTTCCCCCCTTATCACTGTACTGCCCATGTTAGCAATGCCACACATTCCTGGGTGTCTGCCCTGGCATCATGCCACCACTTTCTCATTCTGCGGTTCAGATGGCAGAGTGGTGTAAACAGGCTGGAGCTAGGCACACGGACAAGAGGCCAGACAGACTCAGCGAAGCAGTGTCTACACCTAAACATATACAGGACTAAATAAATAAACTGCTCACCCCAATTGCCCTATACCCAGGGTTACCACATGATTAGGGGTCCCTCTAGTCCACAATCTGTTGGAACGCTTTAACTCCCAGCACACCCTAACAGGTGCTCACTTGGTGTTTGCTGGTGCTTTTCGTGTTTCCAAAATCTTGTGAACCCTTGGGGTTAGGGTTAGAGATGTGGCTTAATAGGGGGAAAAAATTGTTATAGCACACTGTATGATTTGTTTAGTTTTCCAAATTAGAAGACATGGATCGGGACAAGTGTTCTCTGTTTAATTATCACTTCTTCCAAGATTTACCAAGCAAAATATGCCAGAATTATATTGCAAAATAGGTCATGAAAAAGTAGTACAAATTCGTACCAAATGTATCATGAGTTTATTGCTTTCTGTGACAGTCGGAGCATTGTCAAAACAAGCATGCCTAAGGATTAGGAAGATCGGACAAATGTTTCATTTTTTTTTTAACAAGTTTCATTCAATGGGTGTAGTTTCTGCTATTGAAACATTGGATAGTGGAGTTGAAAATGTAAGTGTTCTGAAGAAGCCATACCAGTTTGTAATTGGGTACGCTGGTAAATCTGCTTTTTTATTTGAAGCAATATCCCTCCCCACTTTTTTTCCCTTTTCTTTAAACACATAACACTACTATTTTGTCAGTCACAAGGAGAAATTCTTCAGTGACCAAATGTTCCTTCCAAGTCAGTTTTGCAAGGTATAAGGACAGCCAAAATAAACCCTCCAATAAAAAGGACGAAAAGAGAGCAGAATGAGCTCATTTTTCCCATTGTGGCTTTCAAACTACAAAACGTAAAACCATTTGTAGAACTATAAAAAGGTAAGAAATAAGTTTGGGTGAAAATTAGAAATAAAGGATACCTCTATATACCGCAGGGTCACGATTTTGAAACTACTGGCCTCATAGTATGTAATGTGCATGATCTGTATGTTTCAATTTTGCAATTGTTACTATAGGTATGCATAAAAAAGCACTCTGCACAGTTCCATTGTCACAGCTATACCCTAGATGTCCAGAACTCGTCAATCGTTTTTCAAAAGGTTTTATTGCATTATATTTGGTACCTTATGTTTGACAACAAAAAGGAAATGACATAAGTATCTGCAGTGATAAGAAGCTGGTCTGCTATTGGAAGAAGGGAATTCAGCATCTACAGCTCCAGTACAAAAGCATAGAGCCTCTGATAACTGAACAAGAAAGTCGGCTTAGAAATGAAGGGCTTCAAGTATTACAAACCTGCCACTGTGGAAAAAAATCCAGAGGTATCTAAACTGCAGTTACTTTGTTTAATCTGCATAACATGAACAAGGCCTGTTGCGGTTTGTCTCTAAAGACCACCAGACCCAATGGCAATCCGCTTTTCACCAAACCAGCTATAAATCATACCCCAAGACTTTTTCTTATAAGAGAACAGACAAGGCATTGTCCCTTGGTGTCACAACACAGTGCATGATTTCTTTTGGTACTTGCAATACAGTTCTGACATGTTTGGCAAAATAAAAAAGTGAAAAAAATGTTGGATGGGGCCTAGATTTCATCTCAGACAGTAAAGATAATAACTAAAGGTGTCCCAAATAGGATATTATAAAATGGACAAAACACTAAAAAAAAAACAAAAAAAAAAAACATCTGGTGTAAGCACGAATTAAGTATCCAGAGAATGTCACCATACTGTACTTTGCCGAAAGTCATCAAGTTCTCAAGATACTTGTTTGATTATATGCAGATCACGCTTCCTTTCTATGTATCAGCAAATTGCATTTCATGTGGAGTATTTCAGATAAACCTGGAAAGCCCAGAGTATCTCTTGTGCCAATAATAAAAAAAGAAAAATCCAGTGCTAAAACAGCAACCTGACCCTGTGCAACGTCTGAGGCGTCTGCAGAGCTCACATTATGCTGCAGGCCCCTCTGACATTGGGAGTGTGCTGTCCGAGATCGGTAATCTCTTCATAAAAGGGGGTTAAGTAATATTTCTGCCACACACCTGCTCTGACCACTGTAACACCGTCTTATGGTGCCCATAAATTATTCATTTTAAAAACAGCATTTTATTCATCTTTTATTCCCTCTTCAAATTTTAGCAGCAAAAGGTTAAATTTTAAGAACTCTCTCCACCCATATCCTGTCATACATTGTATGTTTTTTCTGCAGCAGGATACAGAACATATAAAAAAAAGAAAAAGAAAAAAAAAAAAAGTAAAACAATCTTTAAAGGCAACAACTCTTTTACTCCTTTCAATCTCCACATAAGTTACAGAGCAATACAGCAGGTGCGTGACAAAAATATTAGATTGTTGATATGGTCCAATGTCTGTTCAATATCAGTTGTTCACATTTCATTGGCCAGTTCCTCTGGTTCTGCAGAACTATCTCCATTAATTGTGATACTCATGTCGTCTTCATATCCAGGCGGCATGAAAGCTAAAGCATAAGGGTACAGCTTGTGGCTGCTTGCTCTGTACAACTCGGCTGCTTCCTTGTTGTCTCCTAAGCTGCCATCACGCAAGGCTTCCAGCACATCAGTACACGTCTGTAAGACACAGGTAATTGGAAGTCAGCATCATTGTACATGAATTCAAGTCGTTTTTAACCCTGTTGTACCTACAGGACCTGACCACAGTTAATACAAATTATCTATTTAACATTTATATATGGTAATTAAAAAAATCCCAACCAGTAAAAACTTGCTTCATTGGTGGGAGCACGTTGCTGGATACTATACTCATTTGTACATGGAAGGGTCAAGGCATCCCTAGGTGGAACCCCTACCATTAATACAGTGGGGAAAAAACGTATTTAGTCAGCCACGAATTGTGCACGTTCTCCCACTTAGAAAGATGAGAGAGGCCTGTAATTGACACTATTGGTAGACCTCAACTATGAGAGACAAAATGAGAAAACAAATCCTGAAAATCACATTGTCTGATTTGGAAATAATTTATTTGCAAATTATGGTGGAAAATAAGTATTTGGTCACCTACAAACAAGCAAGATTTCTGGCTCTCACGGATCGGTAACTACTTCATGAAGAGGTCCCTCTGTCTTTCACTCATTACCTGTAGTAATGGCACCTCCTACCAACTTGTTATCAGTATAAAAGACACCTGTCCACAACCTCAAACAGTCACACTCCAAACTCCACTATGGTGAAGACCAAAGAGCTGTCAAAGGACAGCCTTGTACCAGGCTGGGAAGACTGAATCTTCAATAGGCAAGCAGCTTGATGTGAAGAAATCAACTGTGGGAGCAATAATTAGAAAATGGAAGACATACAAGACCACTGATATTCTCCCTCCATCTGGGGCTCCACATATGATCTCATCCGGTGGGGTCAAAATGATCACAAGAACGGTGAGCAAAAATCCCAGAACTACACATGGGGGACCTAGTGAATGACCTGCAGAGAGCTGGGACCAACATAACAAAGGCTACCATCAGTAACACACTACGCAGCCAGGGAGTCAGATCCTGCAGTGCCAGACGTGTCCCCTTGCTTAAGCCAGTACATGTCTGGGCCCATCTGAAGTTTGCTATAGAGCATTTGGATGATCCAGAAGGGTATGGGGGGGATGTCATGTGGTCAGATGAAACCAAAGTAGAATTGTTTGGTAGAAACACAAGTTGCATCCAAAGAACACTATAGCTACTGTAAAGCATGGGGGTGGCAACATCGTGCTTTGGGGCTGTTCCTCTGCAAAGGGACCAGGACGACTGATTCGTGTACATGAAAGAATGAATGTGGCCATTTATCGTGAGATTTTGAGTACAAACCACCTTCCATCAGCAAGGGTATTGAAGATGAAACATGGCTGGGTCTTTCAGCATGACAATGATAACAAGCACACCGCCAGGACAACGAAGGAGTGGATGCGTAAGAAGCATTTCAAGGTCCTGGAGTGGCCTAGCCAGTCTCCAGATCTCAACCCCATAGAAAACCTAAGGAGGGAATTCAAAGTCCGTGCTGCCCAGCGACAACTCCAAAAAAATCATGGAGGAATGGGCCAACATACCAGCAACAGTGTGTGCCAACCTTGTGAAGACTTACAGAAAATGTTTGAACTCTGTCATTGCCAACAAGGGATATATAACAAAGTATTGAGATGAACTTTTGTTATTGACCAAATACTCATTTTCCACCATAATTTGCAAATAAATTCTTTCCAAACCAAACACTGATTTTCGGGATTTGTTTTCTCATTTTGTCTCTCATAGTTGAGGTCTACCTTTTTAAGTGAGAGAACTTGCACAATTAGTGGCTGACTAAATACTTTTTACCCCACTGTATATAAAAAGACCTGTCCTTGGTCATAAATTTTACAAAGGTTGAAAGAAAATGACCTGACGAGTAATGTAAATGCACAACATCTTCCAGGGAAAAAAATCATTTCTATCGTTAAGAACCATCACCTCATGTATACCCACTTTCTAGATAAGATGTACAATAAGAATTCAGAGTTCTCGCAGTGTAGGGAGAGATATCAATAAGTCTATGGCTGGCCTAAACCTGCAGTCCATATCAATGCCAAAGCAGATTAGATTTAGACTTACATATACTTGTGAAGATCAAGTTCTTATACAAAGTTAAAGTAACTAAGAAATTAAAGGGGAGTTCCCATCTCACGGACGTTAACGGCCTATCAATTAGATTTACATCAAATTTCAACGGTGGGCCCCTGAAACTCCCCGTTTAGAACGGAGAAGTGATTGCGCGTGCCCGGTTAGGCCTCGTTCACACGGCTTATTTCGCAAATCCGTTGCGAAATCAGTTACAAACAAGTAACTGGCAGTTTTACATTGATTTTAATGGGAAATACGTGTCGTTGTTCAGACGACACTTATTTCCGTTCCAGATTGCGGCCGCGGATTGCGGCCGCAATCCGGCCGTAAAAACAATGTGCATGTGAATTATTTCCGGACGGATTCACCACCTATAATGAATGGGGATAGTGAATCCGTCGCGAAATCAGTTCCAAATAAGTGCCACACTTAGTGGCACTTATTTGAAACTGATTTGCACCTGATTTCGGAACGTATTTACGATCGGCAATCCGACGTAAATCCGTTCTGAAATAAGCCGTGTGAACGAGGCCTAACTCTATATTAATTTAACGGCAGTTCCAAGTATAGCCGAGAGGTTGTACTTGGAATGTACAAATAAATGAATGGAGTGTAACCGTGCAAGTGCAATCACTTCTCCATCCTGAATGGGGAGTATCAGGGGTCTACGCTTTCGCGGTAGGTGCAGGTCCCAGAGTTAGGACCCGCCCCCCACCCACCTATTAGACATTTATGGCCTATCCCTTTAAAAGGCTAGGTTTGCCCAAATTCCAAACCACAAGTGCTTGATAAATATAAGTGATGTGTAGAGGACAGTTTAATCACCTGTTTTTAGATCTACCCAACGATTTTGCTGAAGAAGGGAACCCACTTAAACCATGTATTTAAAAACTTGTTTAACCCATACACAATGTTTGGGGGAAAAGATCATCTACCTGGAGGCTTCTGTTTGTAAGTGATTCATCCAATGCAATGGCCAACTCCACAGCCCGTTTCTGGCTAGAAGGATCCAGATAATACATCATTTTGGCAGCTGTAAATGGGGGGGAAAGTTAAATTATCTGCTCTTACCAGTTCGAAGTAAATGAACTTTGTTAAAGTTGGAGTTTTAATACAAGTAAAAACAGGCGGATTCATACTCTACAAAGTCTAAATATAACAGCCCTTTTATGATGCGAGTGTGTGTCCAACAGATCAGACTAAAATATGGATGCTTATCTATTTCAGAGACAAGTTAATTTACACCTCATCCTTTTAATTTTAGGTCAGGTTCACATGCTGTGGCCACCGCATGCAATCAGGATCAAGGCTGCATGTAGTAGCCATTAACTTCACCATTATGCCAGGAATACAAACAGTGCAACGTGGAAACCTTAGGTTGACATGACATGGGAAAGACTTAGAGGAGCTTACTGCCTCTCTGTTTGTTTTTTGATAGGAATTTAGAGGGACGGCTTTATGTGCTAATTCCCTTTAATCAAAGTAAGGGCATGTCCCCACGGAAGGTTTTTCAGCCGGCTTTCAGTTTTGAAAGTCGTCTGTAAACCGGGTGTCAAACTTTATCACGGACTTTAATGGAAAATCTGTGCATCGTTCCCCACTACACTGATTTTCCACCAGGCGTTTTTTTACACCACCGGCGGTCCGAAAAACATTAAACATGTTCAGGTCAATGTGTAGGGGGAGGGCTTCTCTCCACAAACACGGAGAAAAGCAGTCCCCCTGCGGCCGTCTACACAGCCCCAAAACAGAGCAAATACCGATCGGCTAATCCAACCGGTATTTGCTCTGTGCCATGTAAACGGCCCCTAAGTGTTACGAGGAGGATGGTAAGCTACATACAAAACAACTTTTTACACAATTTTAAAGTTTTCAAAGCAATATAGGACACAAGCCCATGTTTAAGCCACACAAACCTGCACATATGTGGTATTTTTTTTATTTTGTAACTTCCCTGCTTTCTAGGCGGCCTCCAATCTATTAGCCAGCTCCATAGCTAAAGCGCATGGAGTACAAAGGACTTTCTTACTATAACTTCAATGGAAACCTTTCAGGTTTGAATTAGATGAAAAACTGTAAAGAAGAGAACCTACCTGATAACCTGTGCGGTATAGAGCCAATGTTCTCTTTCAAGAAAGAGTTATTGAAGTTTGCAGGGCTTGTTTCACCAAAAAGTCTGTTCATTTCTTGCTTTAACACTGTTCTAACGGATTCATTTAGTTCTTTGCTCTCAGATACTGTCAGAAGGTGGGATTAGAAAGTGGATGGTAAATGGGTTCTTCTATAAACAAGTATTTGATGTTCTATCAAGCAAAATGTAAGACTTTGTTAACGGCATTCTTTCCGCTTTCCTCTCAGAACGTCCACCAACTGTGCCAGGGCGGGTGGGCACTCGGGCTCAGTACCTGATGTTTACGGTACAGGTTCTATGATAGGCCAGGCGATAGGAATCCAGGCACTAGGAGTGGCTTTTTCTGAAAAGCACTGGACACATTAGGTGGCCATTCTGAGAGGCAAAAAAAAAAAAACGGATACACCATAACCACAAGTAGGTAATAGCAATATCTAAACACAGGAGACGTTTCTACATGTGTTTTAGGTGATCTAACATAGTAAAATAAATAACTAATTAGAGGACAACACTATTAATACATGATACGTATGTATAGTATTCCTGGTTCATAGTAAAATAAACTAGAATAGCGTACAAAACAATTCAAAGTTAGGTTCACACTCGTACCTGCACTAAAGAAACGGACCAAACACTGGTGGAGCCAAGGATGATTTGGTTCTATGGCAAACGCTCTCTTCACAGATTGCAGCATCAAAAGGAATTTTTCTTAACAGAATAAGGAAATCAGATTATTCACCCATTAGTATACATAACTGTGTGCCCAATTTTCTCTTTATTTTATAGGTTAGGAGTAATAAACAGTTTTCTCTACCTTTCCTAAAGTAAATCTCAAAGGCAAAAAGATGAGTCTCTATCTTGTTCTTCACCAAGTTCTTCAAAGGTGTTAAAAATTTAATTGCTTCTTCCAATGGACTGTCAACCTGTATTACAAATGGACAAGTTTGTATGTGTGTGGTTACAAGTCAGATCAATTATTCATTCACTGACTTGTTTTCTATTATCTGCACCAATATACATTTTTATCGGTCACTAACCACCTTTGATCCAGGTTAGCTTACCTACCTACAAACTGGTAAGGTAAAAAGAGAAAAAAAAGAACATGCTCTTCATCCATGACTGCAGTACCTTGGCCAACTTTTCAGGAATAAGCTCTTCTTTTGGGCCCCCAATCTCCTCATCATCATCCTCCTTTTTCTTCTTCTGGTTCCTCTGCTGCTTCTCCTTCTCAGCATTCTTCTTCTCCTCCTCTAGTTGAGCCTTCTTCTGGGCTCTTCTTTGTTTGTTGCGCAGCTTCTTCAGCTCTTTGTCAGACATATTGGCTACATCAGACAAGAAATTAAATATGTAAGAAATTAAAATTTTAGCTAAGAAGGAAACAAACCAATAGTTCTATAAAGTTAGTCTGGTCTTGATGCACCAAATTTATCATAAGGCATGAGACACTGTGGTAGGTTTGGTGCATCCTCATATTACCTGGTCAGACTGTTAGACAAGTTTGCTCAATTTTCCCCAGTGTCTCATTAGTTAATGTACTATGTATTACTTTTTACTAAACATGGCAGAGTTTAAAGCAATAACTGTGCACATACCAGTGTCTGCCTCGAGCTCCTTATTCTCATCTGTTAAGGGGTTGTCATGAAGCTTCAGGTAAATTTCTATTGCAATGCGAGCTGCTTTGAAGTAAAATGGATGTTGTCTAAGTACATCTTCTAACTTTAACAAGTCCACATATGACCTGAGTGTAATTTTCCTCATACAGTAGGTGTGGAAATCAAACTGATCATCGGTGATCTCCACAAAATGCTGAAACAAGAAAGACCATTTTGCTGTTAAATACTCACTTTTGCATCTATGTGCCATTTATCAATATCCTCCTCAGACAGTTTTCTTGAGCAGACAATGACCACTATTTAGAAAGTTTGGTGGAGACTTCATAAGCACTTACAGTATTCAGCAGAGTGAACTTTCAAGTAGTGGCAGGTGCATTTTTACCCATTTTTAAATTCATGCGTTTTACTACTTGGATAAATCTTCTACCTATGTTCTTGCAGATTGAAGTTGAGCCTTCTTTAGGACCAAAACGTGGACAAGTGTTCACATACTGCGTCAGTGAAATTTAGGAACTACCACTAACTGAATGGATGTCTTAAGGGCCCGTCCCCGTGGCACGGGTTTTCAGCAGGATTTACAGACCCGTTTTCGGTTTTGAAAACCACCTGTAAATCGACTAAACCTTTTACATGGACTTAAATAGAAAATCCGTGCAGTAGTTCACACTGCACAGATTTTCTGCCGCACGGTTTTTAACACTGCCGACGTAACTAAAAACTTAGAACATGTTTATTCTTCCGCCCGGCGTTCGGTCAGAACATGAACAATTCAATGTGAAGGGGGACAACTTGAATCCGCAAATCGGACAAAAGCCGTCCCCCTTTCATGCAAAAAACCCACAACACACCGGTTGGATAATCTGAGCGGTATTTTGTCATTTTCATGTGAACGCACCCCTAAGGGTGAATGCACACACAATGCAGAAATTTTCAGCAGCAAACCCACAGGTAAATCTGCAACAGCTCATGCAGAGGTTGGTGTAAATTTTACAGTGTTCAATTCAATAGGCAGAATCCATGACCGAAATGAACATGTTGCAGGTCAAACTGTGTGTGAAAAAAAAATATACACCAGATGGGTGTGTGACTTGTAAAATCCTGTCAATTGGTTAGTATTGTAATCTGCTATGGATTTTCTTTGCACAAACAGGACATGGAAAATCTGCAGCAAATCCATCCCACATGCATTCACCCTTCTGCTGAGTATTTCTATGAAAAGTCACACAATAAATTATGAATGGAACATGTGTTCTGCTTTATTCAACAGTCCCCAGTATTCTATACATACTAATCTAAATAGCACAGTTAAATAGAGACTCACTCTTTCAATCTCATGGCATTTCTTAAGTGCTTCACCAAACTTGTTCATAGATCTGTAGGCCTGCGCACACTCGGTCTGGAACCACATACACTGCATCTCATTTAGGTTTTCCACTGCCGATGTTCCTTCCTGCAATAATAAATGATCATGTCTTATCATCTGCACTTTGATTTTACAGTAATCAGACAGTACTTTTATAGAAGTCATCACGATTGCTCATCCATTGTTTACATCTCTGATCTATGACTTGATGCACTTTCATCATGTGTTTGTTCTCCTTTTAGAGTACAGTGGTCCACAATGGACCACAATGGTTACAATGGCCTCAGGATACAACACTATCTAACACTAACACTGGGTCACTCACTATATGGGGAGTCTGGTTGCAAGATGCATTATGTTGGGGGTGACATTTTTGGGACCAATTTTCAATCTACTATAGAACTATGGTTTAAACATGCAACTGTCATTCCTAAACCAGTTGATATTGAATGTTTAGGGACCACTGCAAATTCATATCCGAAAATCCTCCTCAGTCAGCCTATACATCTGAATACCTGCAAGCAGGTATCTAGTAAGATGATCCGGCCTGTCACATATACGTAGTCAAGAATAGAGCAGATATAGCTAACCTGTGACCAAGCTTGCTCTATTTTTGGCTATGGGACAGACTACTATGGGTAAAGAAGGTTCCTAACAACAAATTTGTAGGAACTATAGTTTTAAGACTGGCAACCACAGCAGCAGGAACGGCAAGTAAATCCTTTAACATCTGTAAAATTAAATAATACAAACCCTTGTAAACTTTGAGCACATTTCCTCTGCTTCTTTAATCATGTTGGCTTTTAGCATGTACTTTGCACATTTTGAGTTGATAAACCTATCTGCTGTGTCCAGAGCCTGCGCTTCATCCATCCACCGTGCAGCCTCTTTGATGTTACCAGCGTGCTAAAATATTAGGGAGAAAACACATTACATGAAGACGATATGAAAATGTATTATTTTTTTTTTGTAGAAGATGATCTATAAAATCACCATGTGTTCTGCCAAAACGATATACTATTACCTGCAGAAAACATGACGGATGTAGTTCATGTAAATAAGCGCCATATGACTAATAAATCACAGTCTGAAAATATACAGTAATGGCATAAGCTGGCAACTTGGTATGTGTAACATATAAAACCTGTTAGAATGTCTCATTTCTGAAAACACCATTTAAGAAACTGATCTAATTTCCATACCTTGTCGATTTTAGCTTTTAAAAGAAAGAGTTCTATCAGAGTGGGTGTGCTCTCTATGGCTGCATTTATGTATTCCAGCGCTAAAGAGGGTTGTCCAATCTTGTCATAGTGCTGAGCCAAGTAGTACTGAACCCATAGTAATGTTGTTGGAGGCTCTTCCTTACCGTCATCTATGGGGGGGAAAGCAGTTCATGTAAAGAATAAGATTTTTAATTTTTTTATCATCATTACCAAAATAGCAATACAATAAATACACATTCTTGGAAGTGTTGCTCTCTGGATCAAGTCCACTCAATGCACAAGGGAACTGAAGCTAGAGATATGACATCAAATTACTAGCTAGAAATTCCACTGCCATCTCCCTATGTGGTTTCTAAGGTGATCAGGATTTGGGTACCATCTTACACATTTGGTGGGCACAAACTTACATATTTATGAAGGAAAATAAATTGGTTCTGGGAGTCTACTAGCCGGCTGCTCTTAAGGGTTATTCACCCTAATATTCCCTTTACCCCTTCAGTTCTTTTACTAGGTGGAAAAACTCAAGGATTATCCTTTCTACTTTATAGTGATGCAAATTATCTTGATAGCAGCAGGTATGAAAGACATCAATGTTATGCTATAGAATTGTAAAACAGCACATCAATAATCTCAACTTTACGAGAAAGATCCATTATCTCCAACGCAAGACCTTAACTTAATACACCTTCCAAGCTTAGAATACTATTTGTCCTCGTATTGTCTATTTTGTGGCAATATTATGTCAGATTTTAGGGTTTTTTTAGGTCTATATTGTTGGGACTAGTTTGAGATATGCATACCATTATGTTTCTTTTGGAGTATGTCTTCTATTCAATAAACATCTTGAAATAAACAAACTTCATTGAAATAAAGAAAATGATCTAGCTCACCGAGTCAGGAGGAGGCATGGACAGTTGGAAGTACCAATGGAGAAACTTGGCATAAGGAGACTTTTTAAGATCCCTGTTAAACTTTAACTGAAATAAAGCAGACAGACAATGCATTTGCTTACACATTTTAGGTGTTCTTGTCCTTAACCTCAGCATGCTCTGCTACAAACGCCTGAAATGTGTAAGCAACTGCATTGTCAAGTTTCTCCGCTGGTCCCAACTTTAACTTCATGAAATAAAGAAGTGATCTGTAGAGGATGGTAAACTAACTTCATTGCACGGATGTATTCAGCCATCTTTGGCTGGAACATGTGCGGCGTATTACTGCCCACATCCTGAGGTTTCAGTGGAAGTTTTGTATCAACTGTTGTCTTAAAACCCTTTCCCAACATTGGGCTTTCCTGTACGTCGAGGCGTGGAAGTGACTTCTCACAAATAGACGTACAGGTACGTCCTGGACATCGTGTGAGCCACGCTTGAGAGTCCGCACGATATATATTACAGCTGTCACCATTCTGCATTGCTCGCGGCCAGAGTGAGCTACAGCTACGGGTGATTAACCCCTAAGCTGCCGTGATCAATGGCAATCGCGGCAGCTAAGGAAATGACAGAGGGAGGAGGCTCCCTCTGTCTCCATCAGATCCCCCACGACGCAATCGCGGGCTCCGATGGCTTTCCCGACAGCCTAAGGCAGGCTTCCGGGCTGCCCGCGACGTCACCATGCTCGGCAGTTGACAGTTGTCATAGAGAACAGTACACAGCAACACAGCTGTGTACTGCTCTCCATTGTAATAGTGATCTAAAGATCACTGATACAAGTCCCCTATGGAGAAAAGTAAAAAAGTACAAGTTAAAAAAAATAAAAAAAAGCAAACAATATAAAAACATGTACACATGTAAAAACATGTGCCGATGAAAAAAGATAAAAATAAGTAAAGCATGCATACTTGGTATCTCCCCGTGTGTAGCAACCAACCCTATAAATTTGTCATGTTATTTAACCTGCACAGTGAACACCGAAAACACCGAAGTCATGGAATAGCAATTTTCATTCATCCAGCAGCGCAAAAAATGAAATAAAATGTCTGTTCATCCCCCAGAAATATATAAACCTCTGTATATGGAATATATATCCACACACACAGATTTAAAAGTGATCAAAAAGCCTTGTTCCCCCCAAAAATGATACCAAAAAAAGTCAACTCATCCTACAAAAAACAAGCCCATACACAGCTCCGTACACAGAAAAAATCAAAACGTTATGGCTCTCAGACTATGGCGATGCAAAAACGCGTTTTACTTTTTGAATTAAAGTGTACTTATATGTAAAAGCACTTCAAGAATCGCTGTATTTTGCTCAAAACACCACACAAAAACCTTGATAAAAAGCGTCATAAGGACCCCATAATGGTACCAATAATAATAAAAAAATTAAAAATGACGCTAACCTACAGTAGAGATATAAACCATTTTGAGCGAAATAACTTACACGCAGATATTTTTTAACATGACAAATTTTTCCACATTTTCACAAGCTCTATATTTTTCACAAATAAAAAAGGATTATATGGACCAAAATGTATTACTAACTTAAAGCACACGAGAATCACTGAATCACATTGATATGTAAAAGTATGAAAACATTATTCTCACATAAAGTGACCCATGTCAGATTTTAAAAATGGGGCTCTGTCAGAGAGGTCAAAACTGGCACCAGACATATAATGGTCAAATGTGCTCAGATCGGGTTTATCCAGAACTGGTGACACTGATGAGAAGCAATATAAGAATAGCTGATTAATAATACAGAGTGCTGGCCACCTTTTATCTGGTTGGTGTACTGAATACATTGTTATGTGTGTGTATATATATATTTTGCACATGTACATACTCATCTGAACTAGTGCAATAGAAAATGTTCCAAAAAACATACTAACCGTTAATGTTGAACAGCCGGCAACTTTTTAATGATGTATCGTAACCAACTACAAGGTCTTCAATAATCTCCGCCTAAGGAAGATCATACAAGTATAAGGTGGTGATTGTTGTAACACAGTAGTCCACTAGATTGTCACTGCAAGCAGAGTAACAGGCTATAGGAAAACAACACCGACTGCTAGAGGTCAAAGAACCCTTAAACCTAGGAATTGATGATAGAAGGGAGATACTGTTCACGCTATGGCAATAATTCTGCAGTATTCCATGAAGTAGGTCACTGTGTGGTCTCAGATGTAAAAAAAAAAAAAAAAAAAGTGCCACATTTTTCTCTTTTTTGCGGGGAAAAAACAGGCCTTAATTTCCTTTTGATCTCATACATTTTGGGGTGGTTAATGAATGAGTCTGCAGGTCTTAGCCAAGAGGGATGGACTAAATCTCTGGGTCCTTCCACAGACAGGGTGGTGGATCCTGCTGAAGCTAGCCATCTTGTAGTCAGAGGCAGAACAGCAAGTTGGAGGAGGGGAAATGGTTACTCTCTTGGGAGACTGAGAAGAGTCTTTAAATATTTCTCACATACAATATAAAATGAAAGCAATTAAAGAGTTTAAGAGGGGAACCACTGTTGTGGTATGTTCACACAAAATGAGGCTAATCCATGGCTGAAACAGAAACAAAAACTACTACTACAAATTAAGTCCGCAGCAAAAATCTGTGGGTATCAATTTTTGCTGCAGACTTTGCAGACTGAAAAATCCATTACACGAACATATCCCTACTGTTTTGCCCAAACAGCAGTGCGAGTACAGGGATGGCTACTAATAAGTAGTGGCAATTTTACTCAACTCCTCTTATCTGTTACAGTGACCAGGATGGGCATTAAATCCTATACTGGATTGGACTCTCAAATGCACTGACAAGACCACGTAAAGGAGCAGAACTCTGCAGTAGATTTATATAGACATCAGGGGGATCACAGCATGACACTGGCAGCCAGGGTCCTAACAGCCCCCCACACATCACCATCTCGGAGTACCACAAGCCAAGGCAAAACCTATTGGGCTGTCTGTTAGTGCAACAAAGACCGGCACCATACTGTGCAACACAGAAGAAATGCAGTGTATGACTGAAGATCAAATGTACATTGTAGATGCAGCGGGACAATAAAAAAAAATGCTTAAAAAGGTTTACATTGTTTCAGTTTAATCATGACAATTATGATTACTTCACATATGAAGATACATTTAACATGAATCAGTGCAGTGTTAGGGTATGTTCATACAGCGTCTTCACTTCGTATGAACATCCGCTTTTCTGATGCGTCTCTGGGTCCATCTGAACGGACCCAGAGACGCATCTAACAATTAGCAGTGCTGGCAATGACAGACACGCAGCGGCGTTCACATGAGAGATCGCTGCTGCGTGTTTGCATCGCGCCTGTCGGGTCCGTCTTTCTGATGCGGTCAAAGAATTGCATGTCATTTCTTGGATCGCATCCAGAAGACGGACCCGACAGGCGCGATGCAGACACGCAGCAGCGATCTCTCATGTGAACGCCGCTGCGTGTCTGTCATTGCCAGCACTGCTAATTGTTAGATGCGTCTCTGGGTCCGTTCAGATGGACCCAGAGACGCATCAGAAAAGCGGATGTTCACATGGATGCAAGATGCAGTGTGAACATACCCTTAGTTCTGAAAACCTCAAAATCATTAAACCTTATTTAAGTACATGCTGGTGACCAAATGACGACGTATGTACAGTTGAAACCAGAAGTTTACATACACCAAATTAACCCCTTAAGGACCCTGGACGTATGAGTACGTCCAGGGTCGGTAAGGGGTGTTGCAAGAGGATCGCTCCGCAACCCTCCCCCCGCACACCCGGCCAGGTACAGCGTAAACGGGCAGCGTCGCCCGCCTGCGCTGTTTAACCCCTTAGACGCCGCGGCAAAGATGGCCGTGGCGTCTAAATGTATGAAGATCGGTGCCACGCAGCGATCTTCAGGGCAATCGGCATCACCGCAGCATAACTGTGGCGATTCGACGCCTGGACATGGCAGCGGGAAGCTTTGTGAAGGCCTCCGTCACTGCCATGTCCTGGTTTGCCCCACTTCCGGCCGCAGACAGAAGTGGGGTAAACCGCCATCTTGGTACAGTCTAATGCATTGTCTATGCAATGCATTAGACTCTATTAACGATCGCGCCCCCTAGTGGTCAAGCACCCTAGGTGGACTATGTTACAGTAAAAAAAAAACAAAAAAAAACTTACAAATAAAAATAATAAAATAAAAAAAGTTACACATATTTGGTATCACCGCGTCTGAAAGAGTCCGATCTATAAAAATATAACATCATTTATCCCATCCGCTGAACACCGTAGAAGAAAAAAATCCAGACGCCAAAATAGCGTTTTTTGGTCATTTTACGCACTTAAAAAATGGAATAAAAGTGATCAAAAAAGTCGCCTGCATTCCAAACTGCTAGCAATAAAAAGTGCACTTCGGCCCGCAAAAAATGCCACCTCACTGACGTCCGTAGGTGATAGTACAAAAAAGTTATTGGTCGCACAAAATGGCGCCGCAAATTTCAAAAATAGAAATGTTTGGATTTTTTTACGTTACCAAAACATAACAGAAACCCTACATGTTTGGTATTGCCGGATGCGTAACAAACTGTAGAATACAGGTAACACATCATTTTTACCAAAGATTGAACGCCGTAAAAGCAAAACATCCACAAACATGGGGAAAATACTTTTTTTTCACAATTTGTCCCACTTGGAATTTTTTTGCGGTTTCCCAGTATATTCTACAGTACAGGGAACAATACCATTAGAAAATACATTTTATCCCGCAAAATAAAAGCCCTCATGTGTCTATGTAGGTGGAAAAATAAAAAAGTTATGGCTCCGGGAAGGCGAGGAGGGAAAAGCGAACGTGTCAACAACAAAAAAAAAAAAAAAAAAGCCGGGTTCTTAAGGGGTTAAAAGACACACATGCATGTTTATCTCACTATCCGACATGAAATCAGAATAAACCTTACCCGTTTTAGGTTAAAGGGATTGTCTCATCTCAAAGGTTCAGCATGAATGAAATAAAGCTGCTTTCTCTGCCACTTTGGGGTTGAGCTGTAATGTAATTCGCATATTCACTCCCTGTGTTTAGCCTTCTCTGTTTATTATGTTTATCAGCTAAATTACCTTCTCCATGGTCCTTTGAAGCTTCTGAGCTAAAGTAAGCAGCAGAGTAATTAGTCTTTTGTCTGTAAGATGAGATAAAATCAAGCTGTCAGGTCCAGTGACCTGTGTGATGACATCACTCCCTGCATCAGATAGAACACACAGCATGGGGGAAAAGTGTACACAGGTCCTCACTAGGGGAACCAGAGAGAGCTCAGAAGGTGATAAAATCGCTTGTAGATCCTCAACAAAAAAAGATAGACAATGCAATATATTTGGAAAACATCTTCTTTTAGTGTTCCCTACATTTTGAAAGCTAATTTTTGTAGTGAGACAACCCCTTTAATTAGGATTACCAAAATTATTTATATTTGCCAAATGCCAGAATAATGAGAGAGAATTTTTAAGGCATTTTTATTACTTCCTGCACAGTCAAAACTTTACATACATTTCATTAGTATTTAGCATTGCCCTTAAACTGTATGACTTGGGTCAAAGCTTCTCATGTGGAAGGATTTGGCCATCCTCCTGACAAACTGGTGTAACTGACAAATGTGAACTGATGGACGTCTTGTCTTTTTAGCTTACAACTATGAAACTACTTTTGTAGTCTCTTGCCGCACTCATTTCAGCTTTGCCATACATTTCCAATAGGACTGAGATCAGCATCTTCACAAGGTCTTTTGCTTTTGTGCTTGGGTTGATATGCACATGTCGGACCAAAGCACATTAATTTCCGAGACACAGAACCCGTCTCCTTCCTGAGTGGTATGATGACCGGACATTCCCATTTTGTTTGTACTTGCATATAATTGTTTATACAGATGAACGAGGCAGCTTCAGATATCTGGAAATTGCAGCCAAGGATGATGCAGACTTGTGCAAGTCCACAATTCTCTTCCTGATACCTTGGCTGATTTCTTTAGACTTTCCCATGATGTCACACACAAAAGCAGTGCGTTTCTGGTGTGCTTAAAATACAATTACAGGTGTCTCTCTAATTAGCTCAGATGTTGCCAATTATCAGAAGCTTCCAAAGACATGACATCATGATATGGGCTGTCCCAAATTGTTTACAGGCATAGTAATCCTAGTGCATGTAAACTTTTGACTTTGCAGAAAGTAATAAAAATGCCTTAAAAAGTCTCTCTCTCATTATTCTAGCATTTGGCAAATATAAATAATTTGGGTAATCCTAATTGACCTAAAACGGGGAAGGTTTATTCTGATTTCATGTGAAATAGTGAGAAAAACCTGCATATGAGTCTTTTTATATAGTGTATGTAAACTTCTGGTTTCAACTGTATATGCATAAGCCTAACACACAAAATTGTACTTACCTTCTCTTTGTCACTGTATAGTGACCGCAAAGTGTTGAAAACAGGAGGACATCCTTTGCTAAAGTTCATCCTTAAAAACTTATCCAGACAGACTCTAAATTTTTCACCTGAGGGAAAATTTCAAACATTGAAGTTACAATCATTTCATTGGACTGAAACTGTAGATAATTAGCTACAAAAAAGGAGATTTGATTTACCTGTTAAGAAGTTTAAAGGCAACCGTCTTGGCACCAAGCCCCTGGGATATTTAATCCAACTGTCTTCATAAATCTTCAACCTTTCTTCCATAGTGGCTGTAGTTAGGGACAAGGGAACATTTTGTTTAGAAAAAAGTATACAGCGAGGGAAAAACTAATTGTCAGTGTGTTTCTGTTGCATTTGCAGCAGGTAAAAACATCCAAAAACTCCAAAGCTGAACTACAGTTTTTTACAGTAAGCGTCACAATGACATTTTTCATATGAACAATTCTCAACCATAATTCTGACCATTAAAATATTTCTATGCGGATTTTCTATGGAAATTCATCCTGGTGTAGCAATTGGAAATGTTAACTCCTTAACGACCGTCCACCGACTTGACGTCGGCTGGTGCAGGTCGTTCGTCTACAGCAACGTCTTTTGGCATCGATGCAGACATCGGAGTTTGCGGCTTCGGGCGCCACAGCTGTGCGGAGATCGGGGCTGTACTATACAGCCCTGATCCCAGAGCATCTCCTGCGAGCACCAGGGGAACCTCCACACCCCGGTACTTTAACCCTTTGATTGCCGCGGATTGTCACCGCAGCGCAATCAAAGGGTTTCCCTGCTCTGTTGGGTGATCGGAACGCCCGGTGACCCGACAGAGCCCCGGGAACGGCTGCACAGTCAGCCCTAGGGACCTAGAGCAGCCCCAAGGCTGTCTGTGTAAAGAGCCAGTGATCAGGACAGACTGTGTGCTGTCCTGATCACTGCCTGTGTCAGATTGACACAGAGTATAATGTATTGGCATATATAAATATGCTAATACATTACTAAGTGTAAAAAAAAAGAATAAAAAAATAAATATATTTAATAAAAAATTGTGCATATATTACACGCACAAAAAAACTACACATATCAGGTATCCACACGACCGTAATAACCTATAGAATTAATCTAATAAATTATTAAGTGTGAAATGTGAATGGTGTAAAAAAAAAAAATGAAAAAAAAATTCTGCAATTATTTATAAGTAAAATTAAACTATTCCCCCATAAAGTACAACTTGTCTTGAATAAAACGACGCCTCATACAACTGTGTCAGTGAAAAATAAAAAGTTACAAATGTTGAAACGCAAGGAGGCAAAAACTAAAAATATGTTCTGGTCATTAACTACTTTTCAGGCCTGGGGCTTAAGAGGTTAAAGTGAACCTGTCAGGATGTGAGAGTAGGATGTGATAGAGGAGAGAAGCTGAGCTCTGTGATATATAGGGTTATATGACAGAGGAGAGAAGCTGAGCTCTGTGATACATAGGGTTATATGATAGAGGTAGAGAAGCTGAGCTCTGTGATATACAGGGTTATATGATAAGGAGAGAAGCTGAGCTCTGTGATATACAGGGTTATATGATAGAGGAGAGAAGCTGAGCTCTGTGATATATAGGGTTACATGACAGAGGGAGAGAACAGGATTTCTGACTAGAAAGCTGAGAAAAATTCTCAGCTTTTTTGTTCAGAAATTCAGCATCGAATCGCAGTAACGTATATATCACAGAGCAAGGGATATACAAGAATAAAGAGTGAAAAGGAATATAGGATTTTTTCAAAAAGCATTTCTGCTACATGAAAATTTGAGGTTCTTGGTGTACATTTGTAGAACCACCTACATCCAAAGAGGAAATGGGAGCCTGGAGCTGGCTATGAAGTGGCTCTGCAAAACAACATGGTAAGAACAGCCCTTGGAGTCCAGCTAGGATTTTCTCGGCTTTTTATTCACAAATCCTGCTCCATATCAAATAAACCCATGTATCATACAGCTCAGCCTCTCTCCCTCTAATGCATCCTGCTAGTATATAAGGCAGCATAAACCTCCTGACAGGTTCTCCAAGTAGTTAACTCATACACCATCTTAATAAATTACATGGAGTCAAATTTTGTCCCTTCTATGTATGTAATTATAGCCTTACCGGGCTTAAGAGCCTTCTCTAAACCTTTGTAATAAGCCCAATTCTCTGGGCTCCTGTCCAGCAAACCTCTGTAGACATCTGCAGACTCTTCAAGGCGTCCTAAGCGTAGCAACAAGTCACCTGAAGAAAACAAGGTCAAACACAATTTACAATAACAGCAAGGTGCAAACAGTGACAACAGTGGAGACCTATTACAAATTCCAGCCACAATAGACAATATTGAGTTCAGTGAACACGATCAGAGGAAGAAGAATGTTACCCTCAGATCAACAATGGTCAAATATGTCTTATAGCTTAAATAACCAATGGATAAAAGCAGCAACAGCTCTAACGCCTCCCTAGATATAGTACCTTTAGTTTCTTCCACTGCCAGCTTATCACAGATCTGTTTCTCATAGGTGCAGAGGTGATCCAGTGCCTCCTTGTAGAGCTCAGCTTCTCGGAGAACCTGGTTCTGATAGAGCAGCAGCTCACTATACTCATAGTCCACTTTGTCTGGAGAGGTCTGAGGAGGACAGAAATCACATTGACGGTTAGATGGAAAGGAAGCATAGTCACTATGGAGTGTAGCCGACTGTCTAGACACAGCTGAAAGACACCATTCTTACTAAATGTACAGGAGGCCAAATCTGCATAACAAATTATGGATTACTCATGGTACTTCCATATCAATATAAAGGGGTATCCTCACCGCAGTTCTCCTGCTTGTGTACACAAGTGTCCCTAGGTTACTGAACACCTATCTCTGCTCTAGCAGCCCTGGCCAAGATTGTAACATCACTCCCTGCTGTGTCTTATCAGCAGCACCACTTTTTTTTTTTTTTTTTAATCTTTGTGACAAATGAAATTTAACCTTTTTGAGCTCTTTATGCTTGTGCATTGTTATTTAGACACTCCATCACCAATAACCCATTAACAGGTTCAGCTAGGAATAGAAGATATGACAGGTCAGTCACTGCTGTAGAACCGCCGACATCCTAAACAGGAAGCAGAAACCTGAAGCTGGCTGTGAAGAGCAGGCTCTGCGAAACAGCATGATGAGAACATTCCCTTTAATTTTCTACTTGTGTTTGGTGCATAGGCCAATCAGAAGGCTGCATTTACCTGACAACGGTCA
This sequence comes from Phyllomedusa bahiana, assembly GCA_025379985.1. Lineage (NCBI taxonomy): Eukaryota > Metazoa > Chordata > Amphibia > Anura > Hylidae > Phyllomedusa > Phyllomedusa bahiana. Next base: position 25,659 of record JAODAL010014725.1, read on the forward strand.
AAAGAGTGACTGTTATAAATATAACTGTTCCATGTTGGCAGTTTTTATGCAACATGGAATTGTACATGAAGACTACAATATTACGTACATTGGTATATATACTGCTCAAAAAAATAAAGGAAATACTAAAATCCCACATCCTAGATCTCAATGAATGAAATATTCCAGTTGCAATTCTTGATTCATCACATAGTGGAATGCATTGAAAATATTAAAAATGATCAATTAAATAAAAAAAATGATTATCCCATGAAGGTTTGGAATGATACTCAAAATCAAAGTAGAAAACCAAATTTCAGGCTGATCTGACTTCAGTGGAAATGCCTCAAGACAAGGAAATGAGGCTCAGTAGTGTGTGTGGCCTCTACGTGCCTGTATGACCTCCCTACAACGCCTGGGCATGCTCCTGGTGAGGCGGATGTTCTCTCGAGGGATCTCCCCCCAGACCTGGATTAAGGCATCAGCCAACTCCTGGACAGTCTATGGTGCAACGTGTCTTTGGTGAATGGAACGAGACATGATGTCCCAGACTGGAATCAGGTCTGGGGAACGGGCCGGCCACTCTATAGCATCAATGCCTTTATCCTGCAGGAATTGCTGACACACTTCAGCCACATGAGGTCTAGCATTGTCAGGCATCAGAAGGAACCCAAGTCCCACTGCACCTATATATGGGTCTGAGGATCTCAGCCTGGTACCTAATGGCAGTCAGGGTACCTCTGGCAGCACATAGAGGGGCTGTGCGGCCCTCCAAAGAAATGCCTCCCCACACCATTACTGACCCACTGCGAAGCCGGTCATGCTGGAGGATGTTGCAGGCAAAAGAACGTTTTCCACGACGTCTCCAGACTCGGTCACATGTGCTCAGTGTGAACCTGCTCTCATCAGTGAAGAGCACAGGGCACCAATGTCACATCTACCAATGTTGGTGTTATCTGGCAAATGCCAATCGCTCTGTACAGTGATGGGCTGTAAGCACAACACCAACTGTGGACGTCAGTCCATCACACCACCCTCATGGAGTCTGTTTCTGACAGCTTGTGTAGATGGATATTAGTAGCCTGCTGGAGGTCATTTCTCAGGGCTCTGGTACTGCTCCTCTTGTTCCACCATATACAAAGGAGGGAGTAGGGATCCTGCTGCTGGGTTGTTGCCCTTCTACACCCTTCCACGTCACCAGGTGAACTGGTCTGTCTCCTGGTATCTGGTCCATGCTCTGGACACTGTGCTGATAGACACAACCACCTCGCCACAGCTCACATTGATGTGCCATCCTGGATGAGTTGCACTACCTCAGCAACTTCTGTGAGTTGTAGACACCGCCTCATGCTACCTCTAGGCGTGAGAGCAATGACAAAATGCAACAGTGACCAAAACAACAACCAAAAAGGATAAGAACAGAGAAATGGTCTGTGGTCACCACCTTAGAACTACTGCTTTATAGGGGTTGTCTTGCTAATTGCCTATCATTTCTACCTGTTGTCCGTTTCATTTGAACAGCAGCAGGAGAAATTGATTCATAATCCGTGTCTGACAGGTTGATTTCACAGAAGTGTGATTGACTTGGAGCTACATTGTGTTAGTGTTCACTTTAATTTTTTTACGCAATGTAGATAAGAGATGTATACTGAGCCCTATGGGTGATGTATCCCATGATATGCCTAAAATGTATTTATCTTCGTACACTAAGTGATCTACTGCAGGCTATGCAATGTATAACACAGAATTTCAGCAGCAATAATTTCCCTGTTGTATTGTTACATGTACCACTGTACCACATTTACAGTTTCTCTGCAATGTGATTTAATCTTTTAATTTTCTTTTTTTTTTTACTTTAATACTTAGTCCCCCTAGGGTACTTGACCACTAAGGGACAGAATGCCTTGTCCTATACACAGCAGTACTATTGTATTGCTGTATATAGGATTTTCATTCATTAACTTTGCCTATGATAGAGTGTAACAGGTGTACATATATAGCAGCTACAGAAGAATGCTTGAGACTTTCTGCTGCCACGACAACTAATCCTCTGCGCCCCCCCCCCCTTGCAATTACATTGCATGAGGGTGAGGGGGGGTTATCAGAGGGATGAACAGTGCTTATTCATCTAGAGGACGCAGTGTCTAGAGTGTTAACAGCAGGGATGGAGCCGGCTCCATCCCTGCTATTAGCAGCGGCTGCCAGCTGTACTGATCAGTCGCTGATCGCCGTTGTGCGTATGGCAGGAGACTGAAGTGCGGCGACGCTGCGGGAAGCCGGCCACAAAGGATAACGCCCTAAACCCTGCCGCCAGATTCCCACGGGATCGCCCCACTCCAGCCACCTCAGATGGTACATTCAGATTATAAGATGGGCCTCTGTTTTCTCACCAAATTTGGGAGGAAAAAGTGCTTCTTATACTCCGAATAATATGGAACATATGGGAACTTTACAAAATATATATTTTTAAAAGAGAAAATTGTGTCCTTTTGGGTGTTCATGAGATTATTTCTCAGTTATGAATGCAGATGGAGCCATGAAAATAACTGCTCTTCATTCCACGGAAATGGAAATCTTCTATTCCCCCAACTATCGAGGATTGGTTTGCAGAGATCAGTTTCATACAGAGGGTGGAGGAACTGATGTCTCAGACCCCTGAGCAAATACACACATTTAATAGAACCTGGCTCTCTTGGTTCACTTTTACGAACTCTCCGTTGTATTTCTCAATCATGAATTAGGGATGTACTGTTTGGTTCAAAACTGGAGCTTGGCCCTTTGCATTGGGTGAGGTTGTTTTTCTGACCATTCTGGCGGTTCTATGATTCTACGGGTGGAAGCGTCCTAGGACCCAAGAGGTACTATGTGGAGTGCCCTTAATCTGTCATGACCTGTTGTGTGTGATGTCTCCTCCTTATCCCCCCTTTTTTTCTCTCCCTTTCTTCTTCTTCGAATTTTTTTTTCATTCTCTCTGTATAGGATACTTTATTTCTGTGGGTGCTTACAGTACCCCTATGATATTTGCAACTTATATAGTCAGATGCATCAGTTGACTTTGTTCTCTAGTTGATTTCAGCGACCTTTTTGGTCAGTCTGTATTTTAACTTACGTATGTTCTATATTTCATATAGCAAGATTTTGACCATCCTTTTGTTTGTCTATCAGTATATACATTTGTATATTTTATGAGTACTTAACTCTGTATTTCATTTTAATAAAACCTTTTGAATTTGAAAATAAAAAAAAAGAAAGAAAATAACCGCTTATACATTCAGCTGGTGATCTGGAAATGAAGCACTAACTGTCTTGTACCTGTTGAGTCTTCCGAAACTCCTCAAGGATCTTTGCTGCCATCTCATAGTCTTCCAGCAAATGGTATGCAATAGCATATCCAATCCAGGAAGCCCTCTGTGCAGGCCTCAGCTGCAGCAACTGATATCTTGTTTCCTGAGAAAACAGTTCCACAAATCAAATATTATTCACAATACACATTGAACAGCAACATTTGTATAGAGCAAACTAAAGCAGCCATAAGAGTGCTAAGCTAATGGGTGAAGACTCACTGAACAGTCGCCTGAGCAGGGGACCCACACATTTAGTTGTGCTTTAAAGGGGTATTCCAATGTCTTTAAAAGCTTGTCAGACCATGATGATGATTGAAAATAGGGGCACATTTAAAACAAAATACACACCTCTTAAATCCCTCCAGCACCACTGCTGCTCCCGATGTGCCCACTGATGACATCACAAGCATTGATTATTTGATGCTGCAGCCAATCACAGACCTCAACAGTCACGTGCCATATATCCAGCAAAACCACTGGGCCTGTGATTAGTTGCAGGCTCACAAGATAAAGAAACGGCCATCGGACTGGAACAAGCGAGTTTAAAAAGATTATTTTCTTTATTTTTTCTATGTTCAACCATTCCTGATGGATTACCAAGCTTTTAAAAAAATACTAGAACACCCCTTTAAAAAAAACAAAAAAACATTGATTTTGGATAATTGGCAGAGCGTCAACTGACGAGAACTACATCATCTTTTTTTGAACGCAGTTCAGATGATTCTTCTTAGCCAGCCATACAAAAGGTAAGAGCAGATTCACAAATGGACAGACACTGCATGGAGACATAATCCCATCTCTGTGCCTTGGCAAACTGCTCATAATTTTACCAATACTGGCAAAATCATGCAGCCATTGGTCACTGCATATAGGCATGATTTTGTCAGCATGCAGTGGCTGCAGCACGAGTTAACTAGTTAACGAGTGGCAAGTAATCAAGTCAAAGTGCACATACCCGGTAACCTTCCAGGTCCCTCATTTGAATCTGTAGTAAGGAAAGGTCCCTTAAGATTTGAAGATTGTCTTTATCCCATTTTAGTGCATTTCTGTAACACTTAATGGCTTCATCATACTTTTTATCAGATCTTTGCAATAAGCCATACACATGCCAGCCTGAGTGATCAGTGTTAAGGTAAAGGCGACTCATAAAATAAGCACCATGTGCAGAACAGAGAAATGTGACAAACATTTATGAGTTTAAACAGTATTCTGAGTGATTTCATTGAAAACCTGGAACGTTATCAAATATTAGGAAACTTTTTTTTTTTTTTTAAAAAAGCATCAAAGTGGTTAACTTTCAGGAGCCCTATTTTTCCAAATGCATAAAAGGGGACGTGATTTTAGCAGGACAAAAAGTACTTTTGAATGTCGTCATCAGACCATCACATTCAGGGTACGTCCACATGACAAATGGAAAAAAAAAAAAAAAAAAAGGTCGGATTCTTAACCCTAAAACCTCAAGGTCCACCAAGTATTTGAACAGCATTTTGCATAAAAACCTAAGGATTTTTAACACTTGTTTTTTGGCACAGTTTATGGATTCTTTTTTGAAGTTTTCTTTTTTTTTTTTTTAATCTGAGCGCTGGAGTTTTTAGATGCAAATCCAAGACAAAATAGAAAAATATTCACAACAACATAAAAATACCTAAAAGCTCCAAACGTCATAAAGCATCAGATGTAGAAAGTGGAGGGTAAAATCTTAAAACATAACATTTAATGTACGTTCCTGTAATGCCCAAGATGCAGTTAGTAGTAGTGACTTCTAACTGCATCTAGGGCATCATAGGGGCAAGGTTAGCCAGGGAAAGAATCCCAGTGGGGTCACCCTTCTTGGGGTGGGTGCTCCGTATAGTAGCCACTTAGAATGAGATTCCTTGGATAACCTAATTATGGCTAAGACCCATGCTACATCTTTTGGAGACCACTCAGCCCAAGATTTGGGAAAGATCGACCCTTTCTATTCTTTCTTGCGTGTAGTGCTTTGTGATAATTTTGTTTTGCGCATTATATACTGATCAGATTTTTGTTCTTAAAGGGAACCTGTCACATAGGTTGTGCCCCCCTTGCTGAGGGCAGCCCAAGCTAGTGTCAGACCTGCTGTTTCCAGCGCTGTGTCCCTTATTCTGTAAGATGCAGCAGTTTTAGAGCATTTACCCCTCAAATCTTATTCATGAGCAGGTGTTAGCTCCACCCACCAAAGGTTAGCTCCGCCCACTGACAGTTATTCACATGTTTCTACCTATTCAAAGTAAAAGGTTTGTTGGTTGAGGTGGGCAGGGCTAGCCTCAGGTGGGCGGAGTTTGAAAAAAACTTGACACTCTGAAGGACTCTTCGAATGACTCTTCTGGCTGAAAACTGCAGATTTGAGCATTAAATACACGAAAACTCCAGCATCTTACAGAATAAGGGACACAGCGCTGGAAACAGCAGGTCTGTCACTAGCTTGTGCTGTCCTCAGCCAGGGGGGCAAAAACTATGCGACAGGTTCTCTTTAAGGTTGTTTACGGTATTTTTTGTGCACATTTGCGAATGGTGAACAATATTCACTTGGTTGCACAATTGTCTGTTGTGCATATTTAGTGCTTGCAATATTCTATTGGTGATTTATTTTAAAGGAATATACATTAAGGCTATGTTCACACGGCTTACACTGGGACGTATCTCGCCCCGTATTTCGCACCGTACTGCCATAAATACGGTGCGAGATACGTTCCAGTCATTACGATAATCCACATTTCTCATAGAGGACTATGGATTACGTCTCCTCTCCCCGCTCGGACAATACGACGAGGTTTTTGAACGTCTTGAAAATCCGAATCCACGTCAAAAACAAACTGAAAATCCTTGCTGTGTAGACGGTCCCTTAATGTACCAAAAAAAACTAAAGAAAATTCTTCGTGGAGTAGAACATGGACAGAAACACTAAAAAACGGAATTGCTCAATTTTTGTGGGGGTTTTAGGATAGCGGGACGGATTAGCCCTGAGGGGCACATCAGTGAAGACATGATTAATGGGTCTCCCAGACCTTGGGAGAGCCAAGGACTTTTGCGACCTGTCCTGCAAGACTGTTGAGCTTAAGAAGTAAGCATAGCTTTGGATACAAGAATGCCATCTACGGGAAGTGGTCAGTCTCTACAACACTCTACAGATTATACAGAAACTGTTGTAATTGGCTAAGAAAGTATCTTGGAGGTGTTCTACAGGTGGGTAATGTATGTGTGACTAATATAGAAAGTTACACACAAAGGATTAGTTGAGCACTTCCTCACCCCCCTAACCCTGGTCTCCAGCAGATTCTACAGGGTGTAAGAAAAGTAATAACATGGCAGCTGTGGAGTTCCAGTCTAATATTAGCGAGATGCCAACACCTAAACCACTTCTAAACATTACACTTTTCACATAGTGTTATCCTAGTTCTCCCAAGTTGTACAATGATAAAATGGAATATAACAATGCATAAAAGGATACAGACATGACTCTTAAGATCATTCCTTAGTCCTCGGCGTACAAGATCATAAGCATCTTCTTTCTTTCCAAGACAATTTAAGGTCAGTCCTTTCATTGCTAGCGTTTCTATAGCAGGGAGGGAAAAAAAAAAAAAATCTGGATTTTCAAGATTTTCTTGTAAATAAACATGTATATAAATGACAGAGAAAAACAGGTTTGGACTGTATATCGCTATGTGAGTAATATGAAGGTATAAGGAGGGAACGGAAGGTGCAGATGAAGGACGGCTGCTGATAAGGCACTGTTGTGCTTGTGACTGCAAGATGTCCCCATTACTATACAGGCTGTGGGTAGGGCCACACGGCACAGTTACACTGACTGCAAATGGCTCATGGATGGGCCCTGTGCTTGGGCAACCTTCCCTTCTGTAGCCCACATCACAAGACAGTCGCGCCTATTCTCAGAACCTTAGTGCAGCTGAACTGGCTGCAAAGAAAATGGGCTTCACGTGTGATCTATAGCAGGGTGTGTCGATGCATGGTCTTGCCAGTCCCAATGTTTTCCTGGGAAACAAAGCACTTCTGGATTCAAGCAGACAGAAAAGGCTGCCAGATTATAGCGCCAGGCATTGGATTCACAATGAAATCACCAATGACTATATATTTTTACAATTTTGTGTGTATGTGTGGGAAGACTATTAAGGGCCGTTCACACGGCTTGTTCTGGAGCGTATTTTGCGGCGTACTGCGCTTAATACGCGGGGAAATGCGCCCCATAATTACGGTAATCCACAGCTCTCATAGAGAACTATGGATTATGCCTCCTCGACCCGCTTGTACAATAGGGGGGTAAGTGACATGTCAATTACTTGCGGCGATTACACCCTGCGAGTAATGTCTATGGGGTCAGCGGGCTGCCAGCCCCCACGCGCCTCGGGAGTAGGCGCTGATTAGCGCGAGCTCCCGAAACACACGATGTACTGCGGCGCATACTGTACGCGCTGCAATACATCGTGTGAACATACTCTTAGGACTCATCCTAACATCTTCATCTTTTCTGTTTACAGTCTCTTCCAAATTTTTTTGTTCCCCCACTGGGAGAGGTGGTCTATCAGAAAAAAAGGTTCCATTTGGAGAGACTGGTGCCGATTCTGTCAAAATATTATGGTGGTGAGGGAGGGGTGGGGGGAGCGAGCACTATTTTTCCCTTTAAAATGACGGCAAATATGACGGAAATCTGATGAACCCCATTATAGTCAATGGTGTCCCTCAGACGCCGCTGGTGTCCGTCATTTAACGGACCCTGTGCCGCCTCTGTGACGGAGATTACAAATGGAACCTCCTACGCAGACGTCAGACAGGTCTCCCATCTAGAAATGATTCCCATTTTCGGCAATTTACTAATAAGTTAAGTCAAATTTAGGCTTCGTATACATTATCAAGACTTTTGTGTCATGGGAGCACAAAAAGAAAACGAATAAGAGTACTGGATCCATCTCACCACAGACACCGGACAGAGGCTACAAACTTAAAATGGGGTTTCTTGGGCTGTTTTGAGATGGAAGAACAGCACTGAATGTTATTCTTCCCAAATAATACGATGTAACCACAGATGAAGGTAGTGTGAACATAGCCTGTGTTTCTAAAGAATACAGTTGGAACAGATACAAGCAGGTTTTCTTACTGAATCTACTGTTCAGTTATAGAGTTTATATTTACCTCCATGTTCAGCAAATTTGGGATTGGACAGGATCTGTTTGCAAAACTTCAACCCATTTCGATATTGCTTGTGTTCATAACATCTCTGAAAATACAGACAGAAACGGACATTAGCATTTAACGGAGGACAGTGCAACTCGATCAGCCCAGCTCTCCAGCTCTGGTTATAAATGACCAGAGCCTTGTGCTCAATCCAAGGCTAAAGTGACAGCATAAACTTCACCTGTAAAGATAAATCAGTAATCACATATCAGCACATCCACTCCCGGGATACATCCCCTATATTACATAGTTTTAGCTATTCTATTAATTTACAGTATATAATGCTAACAGGCCTGTACATAAGATTGTGTGATATCAGTCACTGTCCCCACAATCTAAATTCCATATTAGCCAATCAATATGTTTTTTGGTTTTTTTAAATACACTTTGTTGTTTTTTATTTTAAGAAAAACATAACAAAAGAACAACATAACGTATTATAAAGAACACGGCAAAATATGTTTTTTAATGTGTCGAAGGAAAGCAACACAAACACTGGGAACTATACAAACCTCTTGGTCACACATGAACCCAGGTCCCAAGTACTACAAGACAACAGTGTTAAACACTGCACCACAATGCTGCCCGCCTTTAAGGGGTGTTCCTACCGTGCACTTTGATGGCATATCTGGGACACCCGCATTAATCTCTGAACAGGCCCCCGAAAGTGTAGATTCAGAACAGAGCCGGTCGTCCTTGGGCATAACTTTCCATCCTGTTATATGGAAGTGTCAAGTACAGTAGAACACACCGGTCACCTGTACTCGGAACTTCCATAGAACAGAATGGAGAGTGCACGACGGGCTCTCTGTTCTGAGCCAACATTTTCAGGGCCTCGGTCGTAAGATAGATGCGACCTACACCCTACATCTATCAGACTGATTTTTTTATTCCATATGCAATAAAGGTCCATGGTGGGAACACATCACAGAAAAAATTTATTTATATAGGCTGTTTCCAACGGCTGGAAGACTAGTGGTATCTTATTTTTTTTATGGTGGGAACACCCATTTATAAAGATACTAACCTTAAATCGGACACCCATCCAAGGTTAAAGCTCTGGTGGTCATTCTGGTCTTTGCTTATATCCACTTGGCATGTGACTGATGCAGCCAATCAAACGCCTCAGTGGTAACATGCTGTTCAATTGCCATCCCGGAATATATTGGTCTAACAGCAAATGAACACCGACTGGTTACAGCAGTTACGTGCTGAATGACTATGAACATAGACCAGAGCAACACCCTGGATGGGCAATGGAGGCACAAGGTTTTATTCTGCCATTTTATACAGCTTTTTGCGCCGATAAACCCTTTTAATACTCAGAGCTTGTCTTATCTTACAACTTCAGGTCTGAGGCCAGCTTGTAGCTCACTACGCACTGACCTCAGAACAGGGGACGACCATGCTCGCGGCAGTCCTCCCCATTCACTTTTAAGGGAGTTCTGAAAGCAGCCAAGCAATTGTGCTCCGCTGTATTTGGATGAAAGTCGAGAACTGCAAAACCCTGGCTATCTTCTCATTCTCTGAAGTTGGCTCCTAGAGCGCTACAAGCTCGCCTCAGACCTCAAGTCGTAAGATGTGGCAACCAGTATAAATACGCAGCCATTAACCCTATGTTAGCAACATATAGCAATGTATTACCAGCTTGGGGTATTTTCACACGGCACCTTGTGTCCGTGTGAACATCCGCTTCTGTGATGCGTATCTGGGTCCGTTTGAATGGACCCAGACACGCATCTAAAAATTAGCAGTGTGTTTAACACTGCCGGCAATGTGAGACACGCAGCGGCGTTCACATGAGTGATCCGTGTTTGCATTGTGTCTGTCCGATCTGTCTTTCAGATGCGATTCAAGAATTGCATGTCATTTCTTGGAGCGCATCCGAAAGACAGACCGGACTGACGCAATGCAAACACGCAGCGGCAATCTCTCATGTGAACGCCGCTGCGTGTCTCACATTGCCGGCAGTGTTAAACACACTGCTAATTGTTAGGTGCGTGTCTGGGTCCATTCAAACGGACCCAGATACGCATTACAGAAGCGGATGTTCACACGGACACAAGACACATGTGAACATGCCCTTACAGTTGGTGATCAGGTGTTTCAGGTAAACAGGGCTGGCATGCAAAACCACTCCGCATACCCCAAACTACTACAATAAGAGAGGGGGAAAAAAACACAACACACCTTTTATACTCAAGTAATCAAAATTCTAGCATTTGTGACTATAAATCAATAGTCATGAAAAGTTTCGCTGTTACCAAAAGCCCCAGGCTCATTAGGTTACATAACTGCTGCTTCAAAATGAATACCTAGCGATTCCTAGTAAAAGGAGAGGTCAAGGAAATAACTTTTGATAAACGTATGTTATGAAGACATACACGAATACTGTGGGACTTTCCAAGTGCACAAGAGCAGGACTTGGTATTAGCTCACTGCAGCACATGTGTTGTAGCCCTCATACGGTCATCTAAGACTGGTCGAAGGCTAAAAGCAGTATCCCCACAGGCCTAGCCTAACAGCAGCTCACTAGTAGGTATGCAAACACTCTCACAGATTAGAGAGCGTTCACCTTCAGCAGCACACCACTGGTGAAGAGCAAACACTGCCCGGCTAGATATGCCCACAATGCTGCAGAGTACGAGGTGCAGGGCTCCTGCTATGATAGATTGTCCTTGAAAGTTCTTAGCATCACATCAGATACAACTGCCAACACCCAGGCAGTGAACGCCCAAATGACAGACAGCATTGGGCATCAGCTTCTTGCATGTAAACTTTATAGACGTCAGCATTAAGGAGGAGAGAAAATATTCGACGCTCACACAAAATGAGGACACACAGCTGGATGGTTGTACAAGTGGTAAGTGGGGACAGGAAGCAGTCACAGAAGAGACAGGTGGAGGGTTATAAATACAGAGCACAAATGCTGGCTCCATATATTCTGTGCAGCATCGGTGGTGGCTAAACCACTACTAATCACAGTCTGAATAGGTCTCGGATCAGCCCGACAGCCGCTCTGCCAATCCATTCGGGACACCCCACATCCCAACCTTTGGCTGCTTTCACACGCAGCTGCCTTTTTGGTGCGTTTGATACGTTTTTGGACATGTTTTTTGTGCAGAAATGTACAGCCTTTCATTTTTGCCCATTCTTCTCTGTAAAATATCTTCAGCTCAGTCATGTTGGTAGTGAATGTGAACAGCAATTTCCAAGTCCTGCCACAATCTTAATGAGATTGAGGTGTGGACTGTGACATTTTAACACATGAATATGCTTTGATGTAAACCCTTCCATTGTAGCATTGGCTGTATGTTGAGGGTCGTTGTTCTGCTGGAAGGTGAACCTATGCTCCAGTTTTTTGCAGCCTTTTAACAGGTTTTTCTCCAGGATTGCTATTCACACTATACAAAAACTTCTCTTAACTCTTTATTACATATAATTCAGCATTTCTTTAATATTCACAATCGTGTACAAGCAAAATCAGTGCTTAGTATTCAACAATCCAGCACACTTCTCATTAGTTGGTTACTGCGGTTCACATCACGTATTTCATCACAGTTCGTATAGAGCTCAGTAATATCGCTCGCTCGTCTGAATGTTGTTTATCACTTTATCGCCTCTTGTTAATAAAATATTATATAAATTCAGGAATATGCACAGACTCAAGCTGAACTCGCTGCGTTCGAACGTGTTGAAATTAGTAGTTTCGCTTAAAAGCAGGGCTGTGGAGTCGGAGGCTATTTTGCAGGAGTCGGAGTCGTCATAAAAGGGACCGACTCCCAAAATATATAATAAGTTGGTCCAGTTAGTTCGATGCAAAGAGCAAGAGGAATTGGGTTCGGCCAGTGCTACTGCTCCCATATCTTCAGCCTTATCACATGAGGAGTGTAATTGATGACATGGAGCAGGCAGAGCTCTGCCCCAGGGGAAAAGATTCTGCTCCCAGGGCAAACAGATTTCAGCTAAATTTTTCACCTGTTTTCAAAGAAGTAGAGAGTTCAACCATTCATCAAAACTGACTGTGCCTGAGGCAATTCCTTTATACCCTGACATTGTTAGAGATGTGGCCCCCTGTGGTCACCGCTTTGCCCCCAACCCAAGTTAGTGTAGAGAGGCCGTCCTCTAGCCTGGAAATAATGAGATCAGATGTGAGGTCATGTATGCAGGATCTGCTGGAGGCAATACTATTTCTCAGAACAAATTCAGAGACTTCACAAATGTTCCTGCAGTGTTTTGCATATTTACTATTTTTTGTGTCCTAAAGTCAATGTCCAATAAATATATTTTACACTGACAAGCAAAATGGTAACAATGTTTTGAACTTGTGATTTTCAGGCTCCATCTCTCTCCATCCACTACAGCTTTGTACATGAGGCTACTGTAATTTTATATACAGTCATCTTACACAAAAATTTGACTTGCAAGTATTTAGCATCTGCTTAGTTACAGTTTTGCTCCTAAAAATCCAAGTGTTAATTTTTATTATTTGGGAAATCCACCTTTTGGTTTTCAATACTGCCTGAATCCTTCTGGACTCTGAATCAGATTCAAGCATATCTTGACTAAAATCTGATCCCAGGTCTCTTCTACACATTCCCAATGTTGGTGCAGACTGGACTTGGATACAAATACAGCTTTTTCTTCAACTCTCCCCACAAGTGTTCAAAAGATCCAAACATTGTTACCCTTTAGCTTATCAGTGTTCTTCCTAAATAGCTTGATTATTGTATCATACGGTGTTAAACAGCCTGATGTTATCAATTTACTACAGTAAAGTTATCACTTAAACATGCGCCGTGTATGAGGGAGTCGGAGTCGGGGCTCCGGCTTGCCGACTCCACAGCCCTGCTTATAAGTAACCTCTTGGTTCTCCTACTCAGATACTCTGTATCTCCAACGGAACCTCACTTGCCTCTCAGCAGTTTGGTATGGAAGGCACTGCGCCTGCGCCACGTTTCGGGGACCACCCCCTTTGTCAAGCGACAAATGGTCAAGAGACGATAAAGTGATAAACATACAGACGAGCGAGCGATACTACCGAGTTCTATACGAACTGTGATGAAATACGTGATGTGAACCGCAGTAGCCAACTAATGAGAAGTGTGCTGGATTGTTGAATACTAAGCACTGATTTTGCTTGTACACGATTGTGAATATTAAAGAAAAGCTGAATTATATGTAATAAAGAGTTAAGAGAAGTCTTTGCTATCCTGAAGTTTTTGTATTGTGTGTATAACCATCGGGTTGGACACCCAACCAGGATCGCACCTGCGGTGAATATGTAAAGCTGGTTTAACGAAGAGAATAGTGAGTTATTTCCTCCAGGATTGCCCTGCATTTAGCTTCATCCATCTTCCGATCAACTCTGACCAGCTGTCCAGTCCCAGATGAAGCTGCCACCACCATACTTCACGGTGATGTGCAGTATTGGCTTTCCTCCACAAATGGCATTTAGGCCTCTTGTGACCAGAGCCCCTTTTCCACATGCTTGCTGAGTCTCCTACATACAAACAGGAATTCTTACCGCTTGCTTTCAAAAAGAATTTCCTTCTTGCCATCTTCCATAAAGGCCAGATTTCGGCAGTACACGACTAATAGTTCTGTGCACAAATTCTCCCACCTGAGCTGTACATCTCTGCAGCTCCTCCAGAGTGACCCTGGACATCTTAGCTGCTTCTCTAATTAGCGCTCTTCTTTTCTGAGCAATCTGTTTAGGTGGACGGCCATGTCTTGGTAGGTTAGCAGTTGTGTCATACTCCTTACATTTACAGATGATGGATTGAACAGTGCTCCTTGAGATGTTTAGAGCTTGAAGGTTTTTTTTTTTGCTTATTTTTAACCCTAACCCTGCAAAACACTTTGCCACATCTTTATCCCTGAGTGATCTGGTTTGTTCCTTGGTTTATGATGCTGATTATTCACCAATGTTCTCTAAGGGCTTGTTCACACGGAGTATACCAGGGGTGTCAAACTGCCGGACCTCCAGCTGTTGGGAAACTACAACTCCCATCATGCCCACGGTTATAGATTATACAAATGCATGATGGGAGTTGTAGTTTCCCAACAGCTGGAGGGCCGGCAGTTTGACACCTGTGGAGTATACACTCAGTGTTACAAGCGCTTTTAGGATCCGTTTTGGGGTTCGCTCTGTCGGTTGCATGTCAATTATTTTCAAGACGGACCCGAGCACCGCTTTTGAAACACGCAGCGGCGATCCCTCATGTGAACGCCACTCCGTGTTCAGCACAGCGAGCAGTGAGAATCTCACTAATTGTTTAGATCCGTCTTGGGGACCGACAGAGCGGACCCCAAGACGGTTCCTAAAAGCGCTTGTAACACGGAGTGTATACTCTGTGTGAACAAGCCCTAAGGGTATGTTCACACGGCGTGTTGGATCCGTTTTTCATTATATGAAAAACGCATTGAAAACTGCATCCAAAAACACATCTGCAAATGTGTTTTGGATATATTTTACATTTGTTTTTGGGTGCGTTTTTCAGATCGTTTTCCTACAAATCACAGACATTCAAATTTAAGTCCAATGTCTTTTTTGGATGCGAAAAGCGCCTTCAAAACGTACCCGACACTTACCCAAAAGTGTGTTGCATTTTTGGATACGTTTTTCAGGCTCCAACAACGTGCTCCATTGTTTCCTATGGGGAGTTCACGTGCGTAAACCTCAAGTAGAATTGACATGATAATTCTTTAAACAGATCCGAAAAACGCATCGGAAAGACGCAAGTAAACACCTATCGGCGCTCACTCGTCTGAATGCGTGTTTTACATTGAAAGCAATGGAAATCACACTGCACATTGTTAGATGCGTTTTTTGGGTCCGAAAAGCGGATCCAAAGACGGATCTGAAAATTGCCGTGTGAACACACCCTAACAACCCTCTAAAGCCTTCGCAAAACAGCTGCAATTATACGGAGAATTACAAACAGATGCACTCAATTTATTTTTAAAGGCAATTGGTTACACTAGATTTTATAACGGGATGCAAGGGGCTACATATATATATATATATATATATATAATATATATATATATATATATATATATACACACACACACACACACATACATATATATATATATACATATACACACACACACAAACAAAAGCACTGGCAGAAACATTGTCATATTCCTTCCATTCAGATATTCTGTATCTACATATGTACAACTGAAAGCAGCTCACTGGAGGTGAGAAGACACAAAGTTAGCCGATCACTGTCGTGCACAACAAGCAGCATTTTATTGTAAAGGAGCAGCCGAGGATACGGCAAGCATGATGCTGCAAGCCCCAAGCACTTCATACATCTCATACCTGAACATGCTGATGTCATAATGCGGAGACACAATTTACTATGTGGGTGGATGGCAAAAAGTGCTGAAGCAGCATTATTCCATCTGCTCCAAACACTTGAGGGCTTGTTTCGGCCTCCCATGGGAGGTATATGAACAGGAAGCATAATGTGCTGTGCCTCACTCGTGAATAGTGCCAACTTGGGATGAATACAGGTCACAGCCTGCAAGCAGCACAAGTCGCTATGCTGAGTTCACAATATACCCTTGTTATCTGGTGGGGGAGTTGTAAGGAAAGATGTAAGAAAGCAGCAGACCCTCAAATAGTATGCACTGTTCAAGCAAAAAAGAACAAAAACTATAGTGTGCCCAGCGTCATGGAGATTACAATGGCGACTACAGAGCTGGACCCCAGATACACAGCAGCCATGTACCGTACTAGCACATTTCAATCACCCATTACTTACTGAGAATTACTAGGTAGTTTACAATGACTTTCTGTATACAGACAGCACCCCTAGTGGCAGCTCCAGACCATCACATTGTAGGAAAAGAAGAACCAAACCCTGAACACATTGGCTGCACACCATTTAGGATTCTGACACTCACATTGTAACCCCTCACATCAGTGGCAAATGGTGCTGACGTTTCCATTTGTCCACTCACGAAACGCTCATCACAGCAGGAGGCAAACAGTTCAAATCATTTTTGTTGAAACGCCCTCTTTTTATCCATAACATCAATGAGGGATGTGTGTGCATTTTGATCTATTACATATCCAGCAAGCCAGCTCACCACACGCAACTTCCTTCATGAGCTACACTGGCTTCGGACATCAAAATTAGAAAGTGGCCATAATAATGCGACTCGAATGTTTAAGGGTATGTTCACACGGCTTAACTGCGGGGTGTACAGTACACCCTGCAATTACGCCGGGTGTTCGGGAGTCGCGCTGACCGGCGCGTACTCCCGCGGCGCAGGGGGGCCGTCAGCCTGCAAGCCCCATAGACATGCATAAATGACATGTCAATTATCTCCCCGCGCGTACAATATGATTGGATGAGAGGAGACGTAATCCATAGTGCTCTATGAGAACTGTGAATTACCGTAATGATTGGGGCACATTTCGCTCGTATTAGAGCACAGTACGCTCACAATACGCGGCAAAATGCGCCCCAAAATAAGCCGTGTGAACTTACCCTAATAGTCCACAGTGATTTATGGCAAGAATGTGCAAATATTTGAACTGAGTTCTGGCAGCTAAGCTACCCTTCTCCCCACCCTCAAAAAAAGTCAAATATAAGCATTTATACAGGTAAAACCAGAAGTTTACATGCACTATAAAAAAAAGATACATATGCATGTTTTTCTCACTATCTGACATGAAATCAGAATAAACCTTACCTGTTTTAGGTCAATTAGGATGAACAAAATTATTTACCAAAATGCCAGAATAATGAGAAAGAGAATTTTTTAACCCCTTAACGACCTTGGGCGTTTGAGTACGTCCCAGGGCCGCTAAGGTGCTTTGCTGGGTGATCGCTCCGCGACCCCCCCGCACAGCCGGCGGGTGTTAGCGGCAAATCGCCGCTAACACCCGGCAGTAACAGCGCCGGCGGGTGGCTCCGCCTGCCGGCACTGTTTTACCCATCAGGCGCCGCGGCGAAGATGGCCGCGGCGTCTGAATTAACGCCGATCGGTGCCGCGCACCTATCGGTGCGGTCATTGGCCCCGGCGCAGCTATGCTGCGCCGATCCGATCACCGGGCATTGTGGTGGGGAGCCTTGGGAAGACTCCCGTCACTTACCCTGGCCGGTTTGCCCCACTTCCGTCCGCAGACAGGAAGTGGGGAAACCGCCATCTTTGTACACCCCACTGCATTGCATAGGCAATGCATTAGGTTGTATTAACAATCGCGCCACCTAGTGGTCAAGTACCACAGGTGGCCTCAATGTTACAGTAAAAAAAATAAATAGTTTTAAAGTACAAAAAAAAAAGTATTAAAAGTTCAAATCACCCCCCTTTCCCCATTTTACAAATAAAATAATTAAAAATAATAAAAAGTTACACATATTTGGTATCGCCGCGTCCGAAAAAGTCCGATCTATAAAAATATAACATCATTTATCCCGTACGCTGAACACCGTAGAAAAAAAAAATTCCAAACGCCAAAATTGCGTTTTTTGGTCATTTTACGTCACTCAAAAAATGGAATAAAAATGATCAAAAAAGTCGCATGCATTCCACACTGCTAGCTATAAAAAGTACACTTCAGCCCGCAAAAAATGCCCCCTCACTGACGTCCATAGGTGTTATTACAAAAAAGTTATTGGTCGCACAAAATGGCGCCGTGGCGCAAATTTCAAAAATAGAAAATGTTTGGAATTTTTTTACGGTACCAAAACATAACGGAAACCCTACATGTTTGGTATTGCCGGATGCGTAACAACCTGAAGAATACAGATAACACATTATATTTACTGAAGATTGAACGCCGTAAAAGCAAAACCCCCCGCAAACATGGCGAAAATACTTTTTTTTTCACAATTTGTCCCACTTGGAATTTTTTTGCGGTTTCCCAGTATATTCTATAGTATAGTGAATAACACCATTAGAAAGTACATCTTGTCCCGCAAAATAAAAGCCCTCATGTGTCTATGTAGGTGGAAAAATAAAGAAGTTATGGCTTTCAGAAGGCGAGGAGGGAAAAACGAACGTCTCACCAAAAAAAAAACGCCTGGTCCTTAAGGGGTTAAAGGCATTTTTATTGCTTTTTGCAAAGTCAAAAGTTTCCATACATTTCATTAGTATTTGGTAGCAGAGTGTATGTAAACTTCTGGTTTCAACTGTAGGTCTGAGAGGGGCTGCAGACCGCACTATGGCCTGCACAGCAAATGTTAAAATGCTGCCCAAAATCCAGCGCCATTTTAACATTGCTGTACTGCAGGTTTGCAATAAAGCCACAGTGGGTTTTCGGATTTTACATTGACTGTACGGGAATCCAACAGAATCTGCCGGACGATGAAACCTGTTCTTTTTTCCAGCAGAGGGGCAGCGGTTTAGAAATCTCACAGTAGAAAACCTGTTCTGTTCAGACTGCAGCACGGAGTTTCTATTGTGGGCTATGGGCACAGGATTAGTCAGATTTTTGTGAATTCTAAATACTGAATCTGCTTAAAAATCTGATTGTATTCCTGTGCTAATGGTGGTAAGCTTCTCTTGCCTAGACTTGAACCCTTTGTATTAGTTGTCTTCTTTAGGCTTCATCTACACCGCAATCGTAGAACACCATTGTGAGGAGAACCCACTCCAAAATATGACAAATCATCTCCAACTTCCTATCTAGTCAGATCTCAGATGGGTCCCAGCCTCCCAGGAAAGCTCCATTTACACGTTAATTAGCCCAGCCATGACCCATTGTAAATGCTCTCCATAGGATGTTGGCACAGCATGATACATGGACACCTCAAAAGACCCCTCACTTCCATTAATTAGCACTGAACAAATGCTGCCTCAAATTCCCAAGCTTCAAAGGCTTGAATGAAACTGACCCTAGCCAAACCGTCTCCGATATTTCATATCGATTTATAGGCGATCCGCTCATAACTGGTGCATGGCGAGTTCATATCTGAAAATATGGAACTCCCTGCCCACACTGCCACCATTTCCAGGTTTCTGAGGCGCAGGGGGACCAAGATATCCAGAACCAGACCTACGGAGCCCATAAGATAGGCTTGTCTGATATCCGGGCGTTGTGTAGGCCCAGCCGGTTCTGATGGTGCTACCGGCTCGGTTCTGTGCCAATGCCCTGCCGCGTCATAGTCCATTTTTGTGTTTGTATCAGAAACTGCATGACCTGAGTGGGAGGAGTTCTTAGACCGTCCCAGGGGTGTGTGGGGGCGTGAAAGGGGGGCTGCCACATGGGCTGTCCCCTCACAGATATAAGCAGGAGCCCGTGTTGGCTCTGCCGTTGATCCATGGAGGGGGGTACCTAACATCATTTCCAGGAGCATCCACCCACAGAAGCCAGGCCACATATGCCCCCCATGTGGACCGCAAACCAACGGTAACTTGACCCATTTTAACTGCCTTTTGTCTGTAACCCATGCTTGTATGTGCACCTCTGACTCTTACCTGTATATTATTATCCTTTTGTATATATTTGTCTAGTGTGCCCTCCAAGGTTAATTAAATCTATAAACTTTAATATGAGTTAGTCTGTCTTGATCATCGGCCTCGCACGCCTAGTACTCGGTCTATGATATATAACTACCCAAGGGTTGGTTCCTGGCCCTGTTATAAGTCGGTAACGGACCGGTCTTATAACCACACGAGAGAACTGGTGGCAGCTTGGTTTTCTCCCTTGGCCCGTGTGGACAGGGGTAACAGTGGAACAGTATCTGGCTGACCTTGTGCACCCCTAGGGGGCCGTGCAACGTCGAGATACACCCCAAGTCAGGCCGTCGTCCCTCGAGTGGGCCGGCGGTTGGGCTTTTTTCGTCACAACCATCAGATCCTGTTATAGAATCCAAACTATATTTTACAAGCAGTTTTCATTTTTTGTCCCGGATTTCGGACGGTTCTCGCCCGGCCCACATTGAACAGTCCTATAATCCGCTGGTTTCCAGTGGACTATAGAATATGTTCTAAGTTTTTTGGTCGGTTTTCGGATTTGAAATCTGACCTGTGTAGATTACAGCTCGGATTTTCAATTAAAGGGCATGTGTCATCAAAAAATGACTTATTGTTTAACTCACATTTTAATGTTAAACACATTTTTTTAGGAATTTTTGGTTAGGTTTTTTTTTTTTAATTTTCCAGATCACTTTCAGTATTTTTTAATAATTCTTAAGTCCTGCAGTTTTCACTTTGGCCACTAAGCCTAATAATCGTCTGACACTTCCTGTTCTGTTTAGAGAGCTTTTCAGCAGTGCGCTCATTATCAGTAACAGCAGGGCCACACTGAAAGGAGACACCATTGTGTACAGATAACACAGGATCCTCCAGTCACAAGAGGAGATGTCACAACTCCCCCCCCCCCCTCTCCCTTCACAGTGAAAACTCTCCTATACAAGACTATGGGGCAGAATCTGTCTTAAGAATCCTATGTGCATGAAGCTGCTGTAAAGTATCTCTCTGACTGCTGTTAAAGTAGTGCAAGCAAGAATGTCTTCCCCACAATCATATATAGACGGCCGAATAGAGAAATCTACAATCAGAAAATAAAAACGACTGAGAGGAAAAGAATATGGATCAGGAGCTTGATTTATTAATTAAAAAAAAAAATTGGCGACAGATTCACTTTAAGGTATATGGGAATAGTGTACTAAATACTAAATCCCCTTAAAATTCGACTGTGATCCTGTGCTCTGGAGACATAGTCTTATTCAGCAATATCAGCTGGATTTTTTACCCCTCTGATCTCGTGACCTCTTTAGGATAAATGATGCAAAATGTGTTTGATCACTTAATCCTTTTTATCCTCAAAAATAACAGTGGAGCTGAAAAGCAGTGTTTAAAGGTGCTGTTAAGGGATTAGTATTACTTTTTAAGTAAAAGGGGTGAAGCGGGTCACCGCTAAGGTCAGTGATTGGCTGAGTGGGCATTCCCAGCATTTCCTGTGTTGAGAGAAGCTGGCAGAAGGCAGTGACCTATGGGAAAGCAGGGTGTGGCGCAGGAGTGGGTGATCAGCCTTGTTTCAATAAAATAATTATCCTTGGACAACCCTGTTAACGGGAAGGACAGGAAAGATTACAGTCAAACACTATTACGTCTATGGTCGGCCTAACATTATTACAGGACAAATGTGGGCACATACAAATCCTGGTAAAGGTGTAAAACCAGGGGTCTCCAAACAAGCACTAGATCCTTTGTTCCCATGACATATCCACATATACCAGTGCAGTCGGGGACACTCCAGCCCTCTCAGGTGTACGGCCAGCTGTAGACTTTGTCACCCATTTGATTTACCCACCATCACATATACACGACTCACAAAAAATTAGGGAACTTTCGCTTTTGGTTGAAATTTCAGGATAAACAGAATTTTTAAAATATTTTTTTAGATCAACTAATTGAGACCATCTTTTAACTTTAGAGTGCCTGGAATTGTGTGACATTCACCATCAGGTTCCGCAGGGCATTGTTTACAATGAAGTGGTCATCAGTGTGTGATGGAGCCAAAGGAAGTTCCCTCCTTTGCCTTTCTGTGACTCTTCCAGTCTCTCTCTTTATTGCAACCTGCTGGTGACACTCTAATCTCAGTGGCCACTGACAGCATCCTGCTTAAGGCCTGGCAATAGTGAGGTACTGCTGATGAATTGTAAGATATTGTCTTGATCTCAAGATATCAAAATGTGAACAGCAGGATGAGGAGGACTGTTTAAATCCCAGTTCAAATGAATTCCCTACATTTAATGGGCGATTCAGGGATCAAACACCTGTTGGGAATTTTGCAATGAAACCCCTTGTTAGAGATCAGCAAGTTGTGCAAAAAGTACTGAAACACTGAACAATCTGTCATATGCAGTCTACAGTTAAGAGCGGGCCTCAGTTCAAATAAAAACAATTTCAAGAAATGTTATTTTCATACTGAAATTTCAGCCAAAAGACAAATATCCCCAACTTTTGTGAGTAGTGCATGTAATGTTTGCCTCCTCTCCAGCAGCTGGCTGCCACTCGGGAGAACCCTTTAAGTCACCATAAATCCCTGTGAACTTCTGTAACACATGGAAAGCTAAAGAGCCAATTTTCACGTATACATTTATCCGAGTACTTCCTTTCACCCACTCTGCAGCAAACTGGCACACAGCCCATGATAAGAGATGGTACAGAGTTCTGCATGTAACCCCTACAGATTTACTGCAGGACAATCAGTACGCAGCTATCCTCACATTTCAGAGCAGGGAAGGTGGGGGTTCATAGTGACAGATCCCCTTTAGCTCTAGAGTATTATTTTATCAAGTGCAACAGAAACTTTTAATGCCCACATCATTGATTAGCTTTAAACATGTAGGCAAAAGGTAAATAGAGACTGTTACCAAATACATTGCTGCTATGATTTTGCTTCCATTCAGAGCTAGAGAAGTTCTTATCTCCTGTTCTGTACAGAAGCTTCCCTAGGTTACTGCCCCAACAGGCTCTGGAGCTCAGGGCAATTGTTTTGCTCTGTTCCAAAGCCCTAGTCAGGATGGTGATGTCACTTCCTCTCAGCAGCAGTGGAACTGGCTTATCTTTCTTACTGACAAACATTAACCCTTTAGAGCTCTGTAGTCTTGTGCTCTGCTGCTCTTTAAACTCCTCTATCCCCAATGTCACCCAAACAGGCTCAACTATGAAAACCAGAGCCGATTATGCCAATCACTGTTTTAGAACTGCGAGTCTGAAGCTGGCTGTGAAGAGCAGGCTCTGGGAAACAGCATGGTGAGAACACCCCTATAACCATAGCCAGTAGTAAGGGGCCGTTTACACGGCACAGTACAAAATACTGCTCGGTTTATCCGACCGGTATTTGAACTGTTTTAGTGCCGTCCCCACGGCCACAGGGGGCGGCTATTCTCCGCGATTATGCATAAACATATTAATCTTCCATTAGGAAACCGGTCGGAAGAATGAACATGTTCTATGTTTTTTGGGCTGCCCACTCCGCGGGTTTTCCATTGTTCACATTGTGTTTTTCAGAAATGTTTTTTGTGCAGAACTATATGTTGTATTTGGCATATATTGCTTTTATTTTATATAGGGAGGACTTGATGCCTCCATTTTGGTTTCTTGCACCCGCCCACCTCCAAAGGTTGTTATATCAGTGCAGTATGCTTGCAAGGTTGGTGCTTTTTTTTTTTTTCTTCTCTCTGGATTATGGAGGTCTGTTTGATCCAATGAGAAGTCTGAATTTGACTCTAGTGAGAGGTAAATATAGAGTAGGACCACCCGCCTTCAGATCCCGTTGTAAGCCGGGGGTGGCATAAGCATTTTTTTATCAAAACGTGTGAACTAAGAATCTCAAAGTTTTTTTCATGTATTATAGATAGCATAAATGCTTCTTTAGAGGTTTCCATGTATTGTATAGCGGTTTTCCATAGAGGCCTATTTTAAAAGTTTTCACCTGGTTTGCAGACTGTCTTCAAAACCGAAAAGTGTCTAAAAAACTGGGTGAAAACCCGTGCCGTGGGGACAAGCCCTAACAGTGTTTCATAGAATTTCCATTCCCATGTCTGCAGCATGCAGCTGGCGCTAGCAGAAGTGAGTCCATGACATTCATAAGTGGTCACTGGCCCAGTCCACCTGCTGCCGACAGATCTCTACCTATTATGGTGAACACACATGGGGCAGATTTGCTGCAGATTAGTGCGGACTTTATTACACTGGCTTCAATATGAAAACTGAAGGAAAAGTTTTTCTCGTGTTGGGAGAAGACAAAATCTGTGCGAGCTTCTGCAGATAAACATTTGCTGCACATTTTGCCAATTTCCATTAAAGTCAACATAGAAAAAAACCTGCACCAAATCAATTTACTCTTCAAATTCTGCCTCCAAACCTACTTCCCAAAACAACAAAACATCTGATAAGAATATTTTGAAACGTATTTAGAAAAATCCTATCGCCCACTGTTTCCTGTGGTGATTTGTTTGGCATAACAGTGCGGACGTGTGCATGGCACGAAAACAGTATGCGGTGGCGCGCGAACAGCCCCTGAGGGACGTCAATTCTTGATGCGTTTTCACGTGTAATGTTCCCACAGAAACCATTGGGGAGAGGATTCCTCTACACACGCCCCCAATCAAGTATTTTTTGAAGCAGATTTGGAAGCCGATTTGGAAGTGTAAATTTGCACTTCAAAAAACGCCGTACCCTTATTGTTAATATAGAGAAAACGGTCAATCAGCAACAAGTAGGCGGTGAAGCACCAGCTCATGAATACAATGGACTCTCTCTGGCAGGGCGGTCTATCAAGGAATTTCTCCAAAGCCAGTGTGAGTGAATGTACAGTATTAATTGCTGTGACCTCCTGCACAAAAAACACATTGAAAAAAAAACGCATCAAAAACGCACCACCCCGACCAGGGCTGCTGCAGCAGAGTAAGGTAGTCGGTAACGAGGGAAACTTATGTACACACGCAGGAGAGAAGAACTGCTCTAAACTCTTAAGTAAAGCCAAACCAGAGCAGCAATGTATTTGGTAACAGTCAATTTACCTCTACCTACACGTTTAAAGCCAATCAATGTGAGAAAACCTCTTTACTGGGTTACTGGATTTTGTTTAAAGGAAATCTACTATAAGTTATGGAAACATCGTGTCTTACTAGATTACACTGCTAAAGAGATAGGTTCCCTTTAAAGGGGTGTTCTCACCATGCAGTTTCAGAGCCACAGTCCGCTTCAGATTCACATCTACAAGTTGTGTTGTGGGTGGATCCATAGCAGCGATTGGCAGATCAGCTCTGCTATTCCTAAATAAGCCTGTTACAGGGACATTGCTAAAAGAAGAGTGTAAGAGTAAGTTCACACAGCTTAATTGCAGGATGCCCCCCAATTACGCCCGCGATGGAGGGGAGGAGTTTAGGAGACGGAATCCATGGTTCTCTATGAGAACTGTGGATTACTGTAATGACTGGGGCATATTTCGCTAGTATCAGAGTGCAGTACGCCGCGACATAGGCAGCGAAGTGCGCCCCAAAATAAGCCGTGTGAACATAGCCTAAAGAGTAAGGCAGAAGCCTGCAGAGCTTTAACTCCTTAACGACCGCCCATCATCATTTGGCGTCGGGCTTTTCAGGTAATTCGTCTGCAGCGACATCTTTCAGCGTCACTGCAGACATCGAGGTTTGCAGCTCCCGGCGCCACAACAGCGCTGAGATCGGGGCTGCACTACACAGCCCTGTTGCCAGTGCAGTTCCTGCAAGTATCGGGGAGCGGGGGAAACCTCGGCTCCCCGGTGCTTTAACCCTTTGACTGCCACGGATCGTCACCACAGCGCAATCAAAGGGTTCCCCTGCTCTGTCGGGTGATTGGCACTCCTGGTGACCCGAAAGAGCCCGGGGAACGGCTGCACAGTCAGCCCTGGGGACCTAGAGTAGCCCCAGAGCTGTCTGTGTATCAAGCCAGTGATCAGAACAGACTGTGTGCTGTCCTGATCACTGTCTGTGTCAGACTGGCACAGATTATAATGCATTAGCATACATGAATGTGCTAATGCAAAAAAAGAAAATGTAATACAGTTATCCCTTCATGGGATTTTTATTTTTTTTTTAAAGTAAAAAAAACAAGGTGTAAAAAAAAAAAAAAATGAATAAATAAACAAAATAAATGTGAGAAAAAAAATAATTGTGCATACATTACACACAAAAAAAACCCCTACACATATTAGGTATCCACACGACCGTAATAACCTGTAGAATTAATCTAACAAGTTAATTGTAAAATGTTAATAGTGTAAAAAAAAAAGAAAAAAAAAAAGAAAGAAATTTGAAAAAAAAATTCTATATTAATAAGTAAACTTATCACAAGGCATTATGGGAAAGGAGCTGGAAAGCTCACTGCGCCCTCTATAGGTTGTAACAAATCCTCAATTTACTTCTGATTCACTGAATCTTTGAGAAGCAAAAAGGAATATTAGTCACGCCAATATTGCTCATCTACATATGCCGTTTCGGGGTTTTGCCCCTCATCAGTGTAGAGCAGAGCGATATTGGCTTGACTGGTGGGAGGCAATGAGTGGCTGAGAGAAGGGGAACATCCCTTCTCTAAGTAAACAAACAATTCCCCCATAAAGTACAACTTGTCTCGAATAAAACGAGACCTCATTCAACTGCGTCGTTGAAAAAATAAAAAGGTTACGACTATTGAAACACAAGGAGGCAAAAACGAAAAAAAAATGTTCTGGTCATTAACTACTTTTCAGGCGTTTGGCTTAAGGGGTTAAGACGGGGTTCACTCGGCGTACAGTGCGCGCCAGTATACGACTGCTGTTTTAGAAGTACGCGCTGGCGAGCGTGACCGTGGCAGCTAATGGCAAGATGCCATTATGGTAGCGGCCGAGACGACCCGGAAGCCTAACAAAGGCTTCTGTATAGTCACCAACGTACCCACCACAACCATGCAAGGCGATTGACCGTTCTAATGCAGTGCAGTAATCTATTGTATTAAAACAGCATGCTGAAGATCGCCAAATCAAGTCTCCTGTGGGAAGAAGATAAACACGAACACCGCCCTTTTCCCACTACAAATTCCCAATTACTACAAATAAGATCAAAAATAAAAAGTACACGTATTTGGTATCGCCACGTGTGTAACAACCTAGCCTATAAACTTAACCCACACAAAGAATGGAGCAACAAACCGGGGCAGAATTGTGACTATTGTTCATCCTGCTGCACATAAAATAGCATATAAAGCAATGAAAAAGTCCTGTATATCTCAAAGTGATACCTGCACCAGTTATAAAATATTGTGTGTGATTTACCTGTGTCTTACACGCTGACATCCTTTTTTTTACAAATAAACAAGGATTGTATGTACCTAGAGTTATTACTAAGGTAATGCACAATGTATCATGAGAAAACAATCTCTGAATGACATGGATAGGTAAAAAGTATCAAAAAGTTATTCCCACATTAAGTAACATGTCCGGTTTCAAAAATAGGGCGCTGTCAGAGAGGCCAAAACTGGCTGCAGCAGGGAGGAGCTAAGCAGGGAGTTAATACAATACAGAAATCAGAACTTCCATTTTCAGATCACACCAAAAACAGAACAAGAGATGCCCAAAATATAGAGGTTCTGCTGCCAGGTGCCCGAGGATTACAATGCCCGTCACACCAGAAGATCTAACCCTGATGACAGGTGCCAGTCACATAGTCCAGACACCTGTACAGGTAAGTGACACTGATGACAGGGGCCAGTCCCATATCCCAGGCTCCTGGACAGGTAAGTGACACTGATGACAGGGGCCAGTCCCATATCCCAGGCTCCTGGACAGGTAAGTGACACTGATGACAGGGGCCAGTCCCATATCCCAGGCTCCTGGACAGGTAAGTGACACTGATGACAGGTGCCAGTCCCATATCCCAGGCTCCTGGACAGGTAAGTGACACTGATGACAGGTGCCAGTCCCATATCCCAGGCTCCTGGACAGGTAACTAATACTTGGATAATGGATTAGGACATTTTAACGTCTTAGGAAAGCTTCCCCTGGAGGGGGGGACAATACCATTCTTGTAATGGGCCTAGTATAGGGGGGTTAAGCACCCTTCATACACTGCATGCCCCCTATCTGCCATTATGCTTCCAACATTAGTGCTATTGGTTGATAAAGCTGCCTCATTAAATGGATGACTCCGGTACTGGTGGATGAAACAGCGCCATAGTTTGTGCCCCCGGTACTGGTGTGTGAAGCAGCGCCATACAGTGTGTGCCCCCGGTACTGGTGTGTGAAGCAGCGCCATACAGTGTGTGCCCCCGGTACTGGTGTGTGAAGCAGCGCCAAACAGTGTGTGCCCCCGGTACTGGTGGGTGAAGCAGCGCCATACAGTGTGTGCCCCCGGTACTGGTGGGTGATGCAGCGCCATACGTGTTTGCCCCCGGTAGAGGTGGGTGAGGCTGCCTCATACAGTGTGTGCCCCCGGTACTGGTGGGTGATGCTGCCCCATACAGTGTGTGCTCCCGGTACTGGTGGGTGAGGCTGCCTCATACAGTGTGTGCTCCCGGTACTGGTGGGTGAGGCTGCCTCATACAGTGTGTGCTCCCGGTACTGGTGGGTGAGGCTGCCTCATACAGTGTGTGCTCCCGGTACTGGTGGGTGAGGCTGCCCCATACAGTGTGCGCCCCCGGTACTGGTGGGTGAGGCTGCCCCATACAGTGTGCGCCCCCGGTACTGGTGGGTGAGGCTGCCCCATACAGTGTGCGCCCCCGGTACTGGTGGGTGAGGCCGCCCCATACAGTGTGAGCCCCCACTACTGGTGGGTGAGGCCGCCCCATACAGTGTGCGCCCCCACTACTGGTGGGTGAGGCCGCCCCATACAGTGTGTGCCCCCACTACTGGTGGGTGAGGCCGCCCCATACAGTGTGTGCCCCCACTACTGGTGGGTGAGGCCGCCCCATACAGTGTGTGCCCCCACTACTGGTGGGTGAGGCCGCCCCATACAGTGTGTGCCCCCACTACTGGTGGGTGAGGCCGCCCCATACAGTGTGTGCCCCCACTACTGGTGGGTGAGGCCGCCCCATACAGTGTGTGCCCCCACTACTGGTGGGTGAGGCCGCCCCATACAGTGTGTGCCCCCACTACTGGTGGGTGAGGCCGCCCCATACAGTGTGTGCCCCCACTACTGGTGGGTGAGACCGCCCCATACAGTGTGTGCCCCCACTACTGGTGGGTGAGACCGCCCCATACAGTGTGTGCCCCCACTACTGGTGGGTGAGACCGCCCCATACAGTGTGTGCCCCCACTACTGGTGGGTGAGACCGCCCCATACAGTGTGTGCCCCCACTACTGGTGGGTGAGACCGCCCCATACAGTGTGTGCCCCCAATACGGGTGAGGCCGCCCCATACAGTGTGCGCCCCCGATACTGGTGGGTGAAGCTGCCCCATACAGTGTGCGCCCCCGGTACTGGTGGGTGAAGCTGCCCCATACAGTGTGCGCCCCCGGTACTGGTGAGACTGCCCCATACAGTGTGTGCCCCCGGTACTGGTGGGTGAGGCTGCCCCATACAGTGTGTGCCCCCGGTACTGGTGGGTGAGGCCGCCCCATACAGTGTGTGCCCCCACTACTGGTGGGTGAGGCCGCCCCATACAGTGTGTGCCCCCACTACTGGTGGGTGAGGCCGCCCCATACAGTGTGTGCCCCCACTACTGGTGGGTGAGGCTGCCCCATACAGTGTGTGCCCCCACTACTGGTGGGTGAGGCTGCCCCATACAGTGTGTGCCCCCACTACTGGTGGGTGAGGCTGCCCCATACAGTGTGTGCCCCCACTACTGGTGGGTGAGACCGCCCCATACAGTGTGTGCCCCCACTACTGGTGGGTGAGGCTGCCCCATACAGTGTGTGCCCCCACTACAGGTGGGTGAGGCTGCCCCATACAGTGTGTGCCCCCGGTACTGGTGGTGCCGCCCCAGACAGTGTGCGCCCCCGGTACTGGTGGGTGAGGCTGCCCCATACAGTGTGTGCCCCCGGTACTGGTGGGTGAGGCTGCCCCATACAGTGTGTGCCCCCGGTACTGGTGGGTGAGGCAGCCCCATACAGTGTGTGCCCCCGGTACTGGTGGGTGAGGCTGCCCCATACAGTGTGTGCCCCCGGTACTGGTGGGTGAGGCTGCCCCATACAGTGTGTGCCCCCGGTACTGGTGGGTGAGGCTGCCCCATACAGTGTGTGCCCCCGGTACTGGTGGGTGAGGCTGCCCCATACAGTGTGTGCCCCCGGTACTGGTGGGTGAGGCTGCCCCATACAGTGTGTGCCCCCGGTACTGGTGGGTGAGGCTGCCCCATACAGTGTGTGCCCCCGGTACTGGTGGGTGAGGCTGCCCCATACAGTGTGTGCCCCCGGTACTGGTGGGTGAGGCTGCCCCATACAGTGTGCGCCCCCGGTACTGGTGGGTGAGGCTGCCCCATACAGTGTGCGCCCCCGGTACTGGTGGGTGAGGCTGCCCCATACAGTGTGCGCCCCCGGTACTGGTGGGTGAGGCTGCCCCATACAGTGTGCGCCCCCGGTACTGGTGGGTGAGGCTGCCCCATACAGTGTGCGCCCCCGGTACTGGTGGGAGAGGCTGCCCCATACAGTGTGCGCCCCCGGTACTGGTGGGTGAGGCTGCCCCATACAGTGTGCGCCCCCGGTACTGGTGGGTGAGGCTGCCCCATACAGTGTGCGCCCCCGGTACTGGTGGGTGAGGCTGCCCCATACAGTGTGCGCCCCCGGTACTGGTGGGTGAGGCTGCCCCATACAGTGTGCGCCCCCGGTACTGGTGAGGCCGCCCCATACAGTGTGCGCCCCCGGTACTGGTGGGTGAGGCCGCCCCATACAGTGTGCGCGCCCCCGGTACTGGTGGGTGAGGCCGCCCCATACAGTGTGCGCCCCCGGTACTGGTGAGGCCGCCCCATACAGTGTGCGCCCCCGGTACTGGTGGGTGAGGCCGCCCCATACAGTGTGTGCCCCCGGTACTGGTGGGTGAGGCCGCCCCATACAGTGTGCGCCCCCGGTACTGGTGGGTGAGGCCGCCCCATACAGTGTGCGCTCCCCGGTACTGGTGGGTGAGGCCGCCCCATACAGTGTGCGCCCCCGGTTACTGGTGGGTGAGCCGCCCCATACAGTGTGTGCCCCCGATACTGGTGGGTGAGGCCGCCCCATACAGTGTGCGCCCCCGGTACTGGTGTGTGAAGCAGCACGGCCATACGGTGTGCGCCCCCGGTACTGGTGGGTGAGGCCGACCCATACAGTGTGTGCCCCCGGTACTGGTGGGTGACACAGCGCCATACAGTGTGCGCCCCCGGTACTGGTGGGTGAGGCCGCCCCATACAGTGTGCGCCCCCGGTACTGGTAAAGCTGCTCCATACAGTGTGCGCCCCCGGTACTGGTAAAGCTGCTCCATACAGTGTGCGCCCCCGGTACTGGTGAGGCCGCCCCATACAGTGTGTGCCCCCGGTCCTGGTGGGTGAGGCCGCCCCATACAGTGTGTGCCCCGGTACTGGTGGGTGAGGCCGCCTCATACAGTGTGTGCCCGCCACATACAGTGTGTGCCCGCCCCATACAGTGTGTGCCCGCCCCATACAGTGTGTGCCCGCCCCATACAATGTGTGCCCCCGATACTGGTGAGGCCGCTCCATACAGTGTGTGCCCCCGATACTGGTAAAGCTGCTCCATACAGTGTGCGCCCCCGGTACTGGTGATGCGGCTCCATACAGTGTGTGCCCCCGATACTGGTGAGGCCGCCCCATACAGTGTGTGCCCCCGGTACTGGTGAGGCCGCCCTATACAGTGTGTGCCCCCGATACTGGTGAGGCCGCTCCATACAGTGTGTGCCCCCCGGTACTGGTGAGGCCGCCCCATACAGTGTGCGCCCCCGGTACTGGTGAGGCCGCCCCATACAGTGTGTGCCCCCGGTACTGGTGGGTGAGGCCGCCCCATACAGTGTGTGCCCCCGGTACTGGTGGGTGAGGCCGCCCCATACAGTGTGTGCCCGCCCCATACAGTGTGTGCCCGCCCCATCCAGTGTGCGCCCGCCCCATACAGTGTGCGCCCGCCCCATACAGTGTGCGCCCCCCCCATACAGTGTGCGCCCCCGGTACTGGCGAGGCTGCTCCATACAGTGTGCGCCCCCGGTACTGGTGAGGCCGCCCCATACAGTGTGGGCCCCCGATACTGGTGAGGCCGCCCCTTACAGTGTGCGCCCCCGCTACTGGTGAGGCCGCCCCATACAGTGTGCGCCCCCGCTACTGGTGAGGCCGCCCCATACAGTGTGAGCCCCCGATACTGGTGAGGCCGCCCCATACAGAGTGCGCCCCCGGTACTGGTGAGGCCGCCCCATACAGTGTGTGCCCCCGGTACTGGTGAGGCCGCCCCATACAGTTTGTGCCCCCGGTACTGGTGAGGCCGCCCCATACAGTGTGTGCCCCCGGGACGGGTGAGGCCGCCGCATACAGTGTGTGCCCCCGTACTGGCGAGGCCGCCCCATACAGTGTGTGCCCCCGATACTGGTGAGGCCGCCCCATACAGTGTGTGTGCCCCCGGTACTGGTGAGGCCGCCCCATACAGTGTGTGCCCCGGTACTGGTGAGGCCGCCCCATACAGTGTGTGCCCCCGGTACTGGTGAGGCCGCCCATACAGTGTGTGCCCCCAGTACTGGTGAGGCCGCCCCATACAGTGTGTGCCCCCGGTACTGGTGAGGCCGCCCCATACAGTGTGTGCCCCCGGTACTGGTGAGGCCGCCCCATACAGTGTGTGCCCCCGGTACTGGTGAGGCCGCCCCATACAGTGTGTGCCCCCGGTACTGGTGAGGCCGCCGCATACAGTGTGTGCCCCCGGTACTGGTGAGGCCGCCCCATACAGTGTGCGCCCCCGGTACTGTACAATCTATGCCCCCTTGCTGCCATTATGCTGCCCCGGCCCCGCTCACCAGGATCCGCTTGAAGAGCGCATTCTCCTTGGGCGGGAGGCTGACGCTCGGCATTTCGCGGCCGCTCCTCTCCCGTCCACACGGCCTCGTACGAGCTGCTGCTCCCCCCCGCGTCCGCTCGGCGTCTCACGATAGCCGCCTGGGACAAGACAGCTGTCACCGCTGCCGCCTGCTCCGGCCTGGCTGCTGCTGCCGCTCCACCTCCCGGGCCTGTCAGGGCCGCAGCCGGGTGCTTCACGTGGTAACAGAACAGACCCGACAAGAAGCAGAGGCCAAAATGGCGGAAGGAGGAGGGACGGCTTCCCGGGTCACTGGGAGACAGGCGCCTGCGCCGTGACCCGCTGCCGCTCCGCTTCCGCTTACCGCGGGCTACGCCCACAGTGCACGCGGGGCCGCCGCTGTAGTGTCAGGGAGAACCGTGTGCGGCGGCGTCACCGCCCTCACCCGGGCCACGGCCGCCCCTCCCCGCCGCGCCCCGGGCCCCGGCCGGCCGGCACCGCCCTCACCCGGGCCACGGCCGCCCTCCCCGCCACAACCCGGGCCACGGCCGTCCGTCACCGCCCTCACCCGGGCCACGGCCGCCCCTCCCCGCCACAACCCGGGCCACGGCCGCCCGTCACCGCCCTAGCCCGGGCCACGGCCGCCCTCACTGCCACAACCCGGGCCACGGCCGCCCCTCCGCGCCACCTCCCGGGCCCAGGCCGCCCCCACCCGGGACACCGCCGGCCACAGCCGGGCCACGGCCGCCCGTCACCTCCCTAACCCGGGCCACGGCCGCCCTCACTGCCTGCTGAAGTATAGCAGCGTGTTCACATAGAACTATAGCAGCGTGTTCACACAGTGCGGATGCGGTGCGCTTTATAGTGAGGCCCCGTTCACCCGGCTTAGAGCGCCGCGTATTTGCCGACGGATGGCCGATCGTCAATCCGTCGGCAAATCAGTCAGAAACAAATCACAGACTATTTTCTATTGATTTCAATAGAAAATATGGCTCGTCGTTCACACGACGCATAGTTCCGTTCCGGATTGCCGCCGCGGATTGACGACGGCAATCCGGATGGAAAAACAATGTGCATGTCAATTATTTCCGGACGGATTCACCACCTACAATGATTGGAGATGGTGAATCCGTCGGGAAATCAGTTACAAATACCTGCCACACTTAGTGGCATTTATTTGCAACTGATTTTCAACTGATTTCAGAACGTATTTACGATCGGCAATCCGATGTAAATACGTTCTGAAATAAGCCGTGTGAACGAGGCCTTAGACGAGTGCGGTAGTGGCTCAGGCTTAGTGCACACTGCCTTATATGGAATGGATGAGGGATCCGCTATCTGGTGGTGTGATAGAACGAACAACGGATGCATTATCGTGTTCATGTACACTTCTGCAATGTTCACATGGCATATTGGGGCGCGTATGGCACATGCCGCAGTATGACGGGTGTTTTGGAACCATGCGCTAATGAGCGCGTAATTCGAAAGCACGGGGGCATGGGCCCCATAGACATGCATTGTCAGCAGCGTGTAATCACCATAATGGCTATGTTCACACAGCTAATTGCAGGGCAGGGCGATTACGCTGGGTGTTCGGGAGCTCACGATGATCGGTGCGTACTCATGCGGGGGGGCGGCAGCTCACCGGCCCCATAGACTCATTACTCGCAGTGCACAAGCGCCGTGAAGAGATTACATTTCAATTATCTCCCCAGGCGTACAATACGATCGTATTGTATAAGCAGGGAGAGGAGACGTAATCCATGGTTCTCTATGAGAGCTGTGGATTACCATAATGATTGGGGTGCATTTCGCTCGTATTAGAGCGCAGTACGCTGCGAAATACGTGGTGAAATGCGTCCCAATATAAGCCGTGTGAACTTACCTTAACAACTGACATGTAACTTCTCTCCCCAGACGTACGATACGATTGTATTGTATGCCCGGGGAGACGAGGCGCAATCCCTAGTTCTCTATAATTGCTATGAATTACTGTAATTGTGTTGCGCATTTCGCCGCATATTAAGCGCAATATGCGGCGAAATACGCAATTATGCTAGAAAATAAGCCATGTGAACATACTTTCAGGGTATGTTCACACGGCTTATTTGGGTGTGCATTTCGCCGCGTATTGCGCTTAATACGTGGCGAAATGCGTGACACAATTACGGTAATTCATAGCAATTTTAGAGAGCTATGGTTTACGTGTCGTCCCCACACGCGTACAATACGATCGTATCGCACGTCTGGGGAGAGAGGTGACATGTCAGTTGTTTGCGGTGATTATGCACCGTGAGTAATGCATGTCAATGGGGCTGCACCCCCCGTGCTTTGGGAATACGCGCTGACCAGTGCGACTCCAAAAACACCTGGCGTATTGTACGTGCTGCATTTACACAGTGTGAACATCCGCTTTTGTGATGCGTGTGTAGGTCCATCTGAACGGACCCAGAGATGCATCTAAGGCCATGTTCACACGGCTTAAAATGGGCCGTATTTCGGTCTGTAATTACGCGCCGAAGTGCGAAAATTACGGGCTGAAAACGGCCCAGTCATTACGGTAATCCACAGTTCTCATAGAGAACTATGGATTATGTCTTCTTTACCTGCTCGTCGAATCCGCCGGCCGGGGAGATAATGGACATGTGACTTACCAGCGGCGTATACGCGCCGCTAGTAATGATTGTCTATGGGCCAGCGAGGTGCCGGCCCCCCGCTCGCTCTCCCGCCCCCAGCCACACGGCGTAATTACGTCCCGCAGTTAAGCCGTGTGATCCTAGCCTAAGAATGAGCATTCAGTTTAACACTGCCGGCAATGAGAAACACGTATTGGCGTTCACAATGTATATCAATGGAAAACATATCGTAGTGTATGTGCCCATGTTGTATCCATTTGTATCTGTCCTAAAAATATAAACAAACCTACCCAATCCCATTGCAGGAAAAAACAGGTGACAGCCAATAAAAAGCTAGTTTAAAAGAAACGGATGTCAAATGTCTGCTTCTAACAGTCCCCGCTTGGCGTATGTTTAGCATATATGTTATAACATACACATTTTGACGTACAGTCAAACATAGTGTGCACTCAGCCTAAGTGTACTAATAGACATCAAAATGTGTACATTACTAACGTGTACGCTAAACCTATGCCAAACATGCACTGTTATGAGCATCCGTTTTGTTTCTAACTTTTCTATTGGCTGTCACCTGTTTTTCCCTGTAATGTGATTGGATAGGCTTGTTTGTAGTTTTATGATGGATACAAACGATGTATACGTTTACAACGTGGGTACATACACTAGAATTTGTTCTCCATTGACATACACTTTAAAAAAAAAACTATGTTTATGTTCAACTTGAAAAAGTGCAGTGCCCTGTGTTTTCCAGCTGTTAAAATGTAACGGATAACATGAAGACGGACACAAATCAACGTACATTGCATATTCGTCTACCTATATGAGTAAATGAACACGTTAACGCACACGTTTTGCACTATTTCAAAACACAAGATAATCTGTCATTTGTTCAAAATAACATAAGGGGCCGTTCACACAGCAGCAGCTGTTACGCTTGGATACGTTTTGGAGTAGTGACATAGATCATGATAAATACTCAAATGTATGCATTTCTATGTATACGTCACTTTCATTTAAAACATAAGCACGGCATACATTTGTATATGTTTTCACTCGTTTATATACTTAAAAAAAATTTTTTTTATAGTTTGTCAATAAAATTGAATGATGAAAATAAAAAAAATGTAGACGTTAAACGGATGCAAACATACATTTACATTTGTCAGTCATAGACTTCAATGTTAAAAATAAACGTATGCTTTTTCTTGACACAAAACATAGTAGACCAGGCTTTTGTCTGTGTCAAAAAAACAGTATCTAAACAAAGCCATGTTCA
Source organism: Phyllomedusa bahiana (assembly GCA_025379985.1). Taxonomy (NCBI): domain Eukaryota; kingdom Metazoa; phylum Chordata; class Amphibia; order Anura; family Hylidae; genus Phyllomedusa; species Phyllomedusa bahiana. Next base: position 62,510 of record JAODAL010014725.1, read on the forward strand.
ACAGTCACAAGAAGGCACTATGACTATTCATTTCCACCACTGTACTCAATGAATACATCAAGCTATGTGTTTGGATGCTGTTTTGTAGCATTCAAGTGTATACATTTAACATATCGTCAAAACACAGTGTGAACTCAGCCTTAGCCTCATAAACACTCTTCATATGGCTAGATACACACTGGTTCTTATCTATCAATGCTGACTAAGAATAAGACTCTCCTTGTTGCCCATAGCAACCAATCAGAGCTTAGCTTTCATTTTTTAAACTGTTCTGGAAAATTGAAAGCAGAGCTCTGATTGGTTGCCATGGGCAACAAAGACAGTCTTAGGCTTAGTTCAGCCGTTATCCAATGGTGTGACTTAATGAAAACATATACATTAACATTGTTCATTTACTCATATAGGTGGATGGATGTAATGTACATTGACAAACATTTTTCATGTATTCCAAGTAGCAGAAATGGTTTTCCAAAAATTTCTATGTGCCTTTTGTTTTCTAGTGCTAGTAGTGTGCTGCTGATTGATTGCGTTTGTATGTTACTGCCACACCAGTGTGCACCTATGCTCATTTTTTTTCAAAAAGTTTTTTGGATGTGCAAAACCAAACATTGTTTCTCTAAACTGTTTTACGGGGGTGTGGCTGCCCCCACATTGAATTTTTTGCACTCCACCCACCTGCACAGGTTTTTAAATCAATGCAGGGTAGCTTGTAGCTGGAATCTTCTCTCCCTGAAATGTGGAGGTCTCAACAGGCACCAAGAGAAGTAACAATAGAGTAGGTTCCCACCTGTATTGAGGTCCCCTTGTTGATTGGAAGGTGGGCTTACGCAGTTTTGATTAAAAAAAAATGTGAGCTAAGCCTCAAAAATGTTTCATGTATTCTAAGTAGCATAAATGCTTTTCCAAAAATTCCTGTGTTCTTTTTGATAGTTTTTTAGTGCTAATAGAGTCCAGCTGATATTGGATTGTGTTTGAATATTACTGCCACACCAGTGTGCACCTATGCTCATTTTTTTTCCAAAAGTTTTTTGGGATGTGCAGACCAAATATTGTTTTCTACATTGATATTGTGTCTGTTTTTATATTATCCGTCAAATATCCGTTACGGATAGAAGTCACAGGGCACTGCAGTTTTTCAAGCTGAACAAAAATATGTTACAGCATACGTTTCTTTTCAGTGTATATCAATGGAAAACATATAATACTCTGTGCCCATGTTGTAAATGTATACGTTTGTATCCATCATAAAAATATAATCAAACCTCCCCAATCAAGGTGCAGGGAAAAACAGACGACAGCCAATAGAAAAGTTGATAAAAAAAAAAAAAAAACAGATGTCAAATGTCTGTTTAAAACAGTGCATGTTTGACATATGTTTAGCATGTACATTATAATGTACACATTTTGCCATACGGTCAGACGTACTGTGCACTAAGCCTGACTCTTAGACAGTTTTTGATAAATGAGACCCAATATATTTCTGGCTTCCAATTAATGTACATGCCAGATTGTAAGCATTAAATGGATGCCTCTGACGGATGCCAAGAATTGGTCCCATTGCAAAAAATGAAGACGTTTAGCGCGACATGTCAGAAAAGAGGCGCCTTCACACCAGTTTTAGGCCTCGTTCATGCGGCTTATTGCCGGCGTAATTGCTGGGACGAATTGCGCCCCGCAATTACGCCGGCAGCGGGGCGGAGGGCCGGCACCTCGCCGGCCCCATAGACTGTCATTATCTACGGCGCGTGCGCGCCGTAAATAATTCACGTCACTTTTTCCCCCCGCGAGTGTATAGTGCGCCTAAATGAATGAACCTGTAAAAAATGTAGCATCTAGTATACCTTGCATAGTATAATTGATGCGCCTAATCTAGACGCATAGCATAAGTTAGGCACATAACATATCATTGCTAGCATATTTGATGCGCTTACTTTAGGCACATTCAAATGTGTCTTGTCTGGCGTATAATGCGCTTAGTTTTGGTGTACATTTGGTGTTCATTTATATAGAGAATAGGGCGTCAACAGGTGTGGCGCAAAATACACCAAAAGAATGGTGCAACCCTAACGGGACATGTCGCCATTAATGTGTACTTTATTCTGAGTGTTTGCAGTGTTCTATAGTTTTTCTTTTTGCAGTTTACAGACGTATACCGACCAGAAAGACACATTTTTTACCTCTATAGGGACATTCAATTCTATAGATACATGCAGAGTATGTGTCAGGAGTTTCCCCAGCATACACCTCCTAGCCTTTGGCCTGGTTCACATCACGTTTTACCATACTATAAAGTGTGTACATTATAATTTAAACACTATCCATATCCAAACGCACACTGTTTTGTGTATTTGACATCTGTTTTTGCTTTTTTATCTTTTTTTTTCTTTTACTACTTGCCGACCTCCTGTAGACCTTATATGCCCGAGCGGTGGCAGTGTATCACTGCACGGACGTTCTGGAACATCGGTGCAGCTGCGGTTATTGGTACAGGTGCACGAGTGGAGAGCCAACTGTTGGCGGTTTACATCTCTTCACTGAGAAGCCAGGGACAGTTCATTATTGTCCCTGCCTTCCAGATTGCTGCATATACAAGGCTCAATGAGTGCTATATACACACACAGGCAGGAAACCTTTTGGCGGCAGTGGTCAGATGAGAGGTGGGGCGCAGTATCTACATAAGCTGCTTGGACTCATTAGACCCAGATCAGCTCTGTATTCAGTCCAGGAGATTTACTGTCTTTTTAACTGGGGCTAATAGATCAATAATAAAAAAATAAATACATAAAGTTGTATAAAATGCCCCTCCGAAGGTCTTTTTTGGATCTGTTGGGGGGGCACAATATGTAAAATAAAATAAAAAAAACACAGAATATTAAATATTAAAAATAACATTAAGGCTATGTCTACACTGCATCGGACAAAAAACAGCCGAAAGCAGCCAGTTTTTTTCCGATGCACCACTGCGGTTTTTGTCACGTTGTGGGAAAAAACTGCGGTAGCTTCTCGTTTTTTGATGTCGCCCATACAATTGTATGGGAAGACGCCAAGAAAACGAAAAGTGCCGGTGTATTATACAACATGTTGTACAATACGCCAGCGCCAGAAGATGATCGTAGAAAAGACGAGCTGTGGAGACTACAGCTCGTCTATTCTAGTCTATGGGGCTTCAGGAACGATCGTATTTTCTCCGCTTTTAAAATCCTAGAAGCGCTGAAAATATGATCATAAAGCTACGCAGTTTAGACATAGCCTAACAGCCCAAACCAAAACTTCTAGCCCCGTCCCGGACAACCCAAGAACTTTATATCCTCACTATATTAATGTTCATGAAAAGTGACACAATAACAAAACTTATTTTAGCACCACTTTTGTTGTTAAAAAATGTAAAAAGCAGACTTATTTTTTACTATTTTGCCTTATAGATGCGTGTTTTTCTCCCTATCTGACATGAAATTAGAATAAACTTTACCCGATTTAGGTCAATTAGGATTACCAAAGTTATTTATATTTGCCACATGCCAGAATAATGAGAGAGACAATTTTTACGGCATTTTTATTATTTTCTGCAAAGTCAAAAGTTTACATACATTTCATTAGTATTTGGTAGCATTGTCCTTAAACTGTATCACTTGGGTCAAACATTTTGCATATCCTTCCACAAGCTTTTCACATTAGTTTTGTAGGAATTTTGGCTCATTCCTCCTGACAGAACTTGTGTAACTGAGCCATGTTTGTAGGTCGCCTTGCTCTCACCTGCCTTTTCAGCTTTTCCCATACATTTTCAATAGGATTGAGATCAGGGCTTTGTGATGGCCACTCCAAAACATTGACTTGGTTACACTTAAGCCACTTTGTAGCCAGTTTGGCAGTATGCTTCCGGTCATTGTCCATTTGGGAGATCCATTTACGCCCAAGCTTTAACTTCCTTCTTTCGCCCATATTGCTTCAGTATTGTCACATAATCTTGTTTCCTCATGATGCCATCTATTTTGTGAAGTGTACCAGTCCCTTCTACAGCAAAACAAACATGATGCTGCCACTAACGTGTTTCACATTTGGTATGGTGTTCTTAGAGTATGTTCACACGGTCAAATTAATTACTGTAATCCACAGTTCTCATAGAGAACTATGGATTATGCCTCCTCTCCCCGGGGAGATAAGTGACAATCTATGGGGCTAGCAGGCTGCTGGCCCCCCTGCGTCGCGGGTGTACGCGCCGATCAGCGCGACTCCCAAACACCCGGCGTAATTGCGGGGCATACTGTATGTTTTTTAATTGTAAAATGGCAAAAGGAAGGCGATTTAACCTTTTAAGATTTATTTTTTTTTTTACTTTTTTTTTTTTCACTTTAATACTTAGTCCCCCTGGAGTACTTGACCACAAAGGGGCACATTTCCTTGTCCTATATACAGCAGTACTATTGTACTGCTGTACACAGGACTTTCATTCATTACCTATTACACCCTGCCTTAGGCAGGGTGTTGTCAGTGTACATACATGGCAGCTGTGGAAGCCTGCATGAGGCTTCCAGCTGCCATGACAATTGATCTCCCACTGCAGGTTTGGGGGGGAGAATTTATCAGAGGGAGGAGCAGTGCACAGCACTGCTCCTCATTCAGCTAGATGCTGCAGCATCTAAAGTGTTAAGGGCAGGGATGGAGTCGGCCCCATCCCTGAGTACTAGCAGCACTGTACTGACCGCCGTCACCGGCTGTACTGAACACGGCTGCACTTGGTTATCTCGGGATGGAAGGAGACTGGAGTGCCGTGATGCTGCGGGAAACCTGCAGTGGGGTTTAAACCCTTAAACCCCGAGGCCGGCTTTCTGCAGCATCGCTCCTCTCCAGCCTCCTGTCACTCTGAGATAATATACAGTGCCTTGCGAAAGTATTCGGCCCCCTTGAACTTTTTTCAATTGTGTCCCACTTGTTGATTCTTCACAAAAAAATTAAAATTTTATATCTTTATGTTTGAAGCCTGAAATGAGGCAAAAGGTTGAAAAGTTCAATAGGGCCGAATACTTACACAAGGCACTGTATTTTGACTATAAGAGGCACCCCAGTATTAGCCCAAAATATGGGGGGAAAAGTGCGTCTTATAGTCCAAAAAATACGGTACTTCATTAGATTAAAAATAGAACAAAATTACTACATCGTAAAATCTAGTAGCACTATGGAACACTACCACACACAAGACGTATGCATAATGAATATAATCATAACAATATCAACGTATGGTATGTTTCACCACCTGGCTTCATCAGACAAAGGGGTCCTCTCTCCACCACTGGGTCTGTATGCTTTCATTTATTTCGCTATGATTATGGTTCATACTACAAGTGTGTATTTACTGATATTATTTGAGAATATATGAGTATACTTTATTTATTTCAAAGCATATATAAACACCGGCACACCAGTTCAAATGCGGTTAAGGTTCTATGGGACATTATAACGGTATACAGAGGATAAAGATTACTGCATAAGATTTTTAGGATAAATACAAATGTCGTAGAGATAGAAGATACAGATATCCGTGTGTCAACATTTCGGCCACCTGGCCTTTATCAAGTGACATCTGTTGAGTGTATATAAGATAGAAAGGGATAAACAGCAGCAGCAAGATGAAGTGGCTCAACTGTGTGAGTTGATTTGTAGAGGCTTTGCATAACAAACAGTAAGGAAGTCAGGTACGTGAATAATAGGCAGGAGAAAGCGGAACACGTCCGGAGTTAGCAGCAGAGGCGGCCTGGCCCGTTTGTTACGGATAGCTCCTATTAATCAGCTCACACAGTTGAGCCACTTCATCTTGCTGCTGCTGTTTATCCCTTTCTATCTTATATACAATCAACAGATGTCACTTGATAAAGGCCAGGTGGCCGAAATGTTGACACAGATATCTGTATCTTGTATCTCTACGACATTTGTATTTATCCTAAAAATCCTATGCAGTAATCTTTATCATCCGTATACCGTTATAATGGCCCATGGAGTATTTGGCAATAATTTTCTGCTCTGTAAATAAACCTGAACCACAGATTTGCCAGTGTTCATATATGCTTTGTATTTTGGGTCCACTGACCTCTTTCACCAGAGCACCTACCCACTACCGGTCTGTGTGACTTTAATATTTCATACTTTATTCATTTTATCTTGATATCAGTTATATTCATTATGCATACGTCTTGGTTGTGGTAGTGTCCCATAGTGCTACTATTTTATGACGTAGTCATTTTGTTTTATTTTGAATCTAATGAAGTATATCATTTTAAAGATAGGCTGAGGTATATATTTGTTGATTCAGCGGTGGTGTAGTTTAGTTTCATACCCCTATCTATATATTTATTGTGGTTTTTTTGCTGATTTTTATACAACTTCTAAAAGCACCTCACCCTGCGTCTTCTGTCATTAAAAAAAAAAACAAAATAAAAAACAACACATGATGTAAAGTGACGAAACAAATACCAAAGACATACTATGGTGATGCATCCAGCAATAGAAGTTAATATACACGGCAACACACTTATTTCGGTACACGTTTTTATAGACTGGTGGATTAACGTGATGTGAACCTATTACTGGGCGTGGCTTCATAGAAAGTGGCGTGGTTCAGTGTATAATGAGGTGCACCAAAAAATTCACAAAAATGTTGGTGCATTAGTGGCAGAAAGTAGGTCAACTAATAGAAGATATAAACATGGACTAGAGAGTCTTAACATGCGCCATATTTATTAACATTATAATAAATCTGGTGCAATTTAACCACTTCACACATTTGAATGTCTAAATGGGTGTATGGAGCAAGCTCAGGGCGTGAGCCTGCTCCATACACAGCGGGCTGCGGCTGTTCATGACAGCCGGCAACTACTATTAACAGCAGGGAACAGAGCTCTGAAGCTTCAATCCCTGTTTTTAATACTTTAGAAGCCATGGCGATCGCATCCGCAGCGTCTAAAAGAATAAGTAATGGTGCTGTGCACTGTTCCTCCGATCAGCACCCCGTGATATAATTGCAGTGTGATGATCGGTTGCCATAGCAGCAGGAAGGTTCATGCAGGCTTCTGTAGCTGCCATGTATGTATACCTACAACACCCTGCTGTAATAAGCAGTGAATGAAAAACCTATACACGACAGTGATTGTACCCTCTAGTGGTCAAGTACCTTAGGGGGACTAAGTACTAATGTAAAAAAAAAAAAAAGATTTAAAGAAAAAATAAATATTCAAAGTTTTTGGGGGGTTTCCCAGAACATTATATGTTATAACCAATGCCACCAAAGTACATCTTGTCCTGCAAAAAACAAGCACTCATACAGCTATGTAGGCCCCTCTTATCCACCTCTCTCCCCGCTACTCCTCTGCCTCTCCCATCTGCCAATCCCTTCACTGGCTACCCATTGCCCAGCGAATTCACTTCAAGTTGCTAACCATGACCTACAAAGCTCTCCATAACCTCTCCCCTCCATACATCTCTGCTCTAATCTCCAGATACCTCCCCTCACGCAATCTCTGCTCCTCACAGGACCCTCTTCTCTGCTCTCCCCTTATCAGCTCCTCACACAACTGTCTCCAAGACTTCTCTCGTGCTTCCCCCACACTCTGGAACACACTGCCCCAACACATCAGACTCTGCCCCACTTTCACTAGCCTCAAAAGCAACCTGAAAACCCATCTCTTCAGGATAGCCTATAAATTATAGTACCCCTGCTGTCACTACACCCTCCACAAACATGTCTGCCCCCACCATCTGTCTCTTTCCCCCTTCCTTGTATATTGTAAGCATTCACAGGCAGGGTTCTCTTTCCCTCTGTGCCAGTTGTCACATACTGTCAGCATTGTAGTTGTTTAACTTATGTTATGTTTGTAACCCTCTTGAATGTACAGCGCCCTGGAATCAATGGCGCTCTAAAATAAATAATAATAAAAATAAATAAATTATGGCTCTTGGAAGGCGGGGAGGAAAAAATGAAAAACAAATATCCTAAAAATGGTTGAGCCTTCACTGAAAGTATTAGTTTTGATAAATCTGCCCCAGTGTTTGAGGTTTCATGGTGTCGACAGAGGTTTGACTGTTACAGCTCTGCTGCGGATGTCATCTTTGTGCATTGCACCCTGACGGTTTAACTGGTACCGGTTCCCTCTAGCAACTCTGCAGTAATTTGAGGGGCTGTAGTTTTTTGGGCTAAAGTTTGACAAAGTACTCTTCAGACCGCTTTTGTTTACAGTTGTCTTCCTGATCTTACTGAATTGTGATCAAGGAAACAGTAGATCTTAACACACATTGGCAACTCGGGTCATAGATTCCTCTACCAGGCATGCACCAACAATCATGCCTGGTACAGGGGAGTCCACTAGGCTGATTGATCACATGCCTGCTAAAAAATGCTTTGGTGCCTTTCTGAAACCCATAGTGGGGCAGATTTACTAAAACTCTATTACTTACATAGTGTAAACTTTTATTACACATCATGTTACCTACCACTATTGCAGGTGTCTGTCTGGGAACCTTGAGCATGGTACTCTGACATATACCATGATAGACCCATAGAAATAGGGTTAACGTACATTTGGACAACATTAGTTCTTTCCAGCGTTGTATTTGCTTTATATGCCACACTTAAAGTGCACATAAAGGGTGACATGTATGATTTTTGGCATCCAGGCACCATTTTTTTGCGCGCATTAGTAGCGTAGATTGAGCCTGAATCGAATGAAACTGTTCTGCTGGGGGTCATAGATTAGGCGCTTTCTAGATACTAAGCGCCAATTCTGGCTCAGGTAAACCACTTTCAAAGTGCTCTACCTGTTCCAGCAGTAATGCGCCTGGATTTGCCGTTCAAAAGTGTAGAATCATACGGTTGTAGTGCAACAAGCCTCCAGCATGCCCCCCCCGATCTTAGGCGCATTACAAAGTGCCATGGGCGCTTTATAATGCGGCTAGTTTTGGAGTGTGCTTCTGTCGCAGCCCCATACATACATGTCACCCAAAGTGTATAGCTACAGGAATTAATGCAAATATAGTGCAGAAGAGGCTGTTTGACCTATTCTTTCCTATGGCTCCTCTGCCATATGCATTAAGGTTTTCCAATAGATACCCGGAATAGAGGCAGCAAACGTAATATGAATGGGGCCTAAGAATACATTACATTCATAAAAGTGTCTCATGCTGTATGATAAAAATAGCACATCTTTAGACAGTCTTGTCTAAAATGACATTATCTATTAGGCCTGCTTCACATCAGTGCCAGAAGTTCAGTTCAGAACCTTTGTTACAGAGCCAACCCCATTGACTATAATAGGTCCATCTGGTTACTGTTGTGGTGCCCATCATTTTAACAGAAAAAATAGTGTTGCATGCTACTCTATTTTTTTCCGTCATTTTTTACCTACTCTGTACCAAAGGCTCCAAACGGCACCTCCAAAGCAGATGTGAATCTAGTCTTAGATGGCTTAGATTTCAGCCATTAACTGTGCACAGTGTCACACCATAAGCCAAACCTTCTTTCTGGAATTCCACAACCCTATACCACTACACCACAGCAATGAACAAAAATGTCACAAGTATCTAAAACACATAAATGTGGTACATACTATGCACTCCATTTTTGGGCACAATTTCATTAGTAAATCTGCCCAATTTTATACATAATAAAATGTCTCATAAAGACTGTGACGGCTAATCTCGATGCTTTCTTACCGGAATTCCACAATGTCTTTGAGGAACCTGCATGTACTTCCTCAGGGCTGTGGAGTCGGAGTCGGTCCCTATTTTACTGGAGTCGGAGTCGTCATAAAATGGACCGACTCCGACTCCCAAAATATATAAGCTGGTCCAGTTAGTTCGATGCAGTGCAAAGAGCAGGAAGAATTGGGTGCAGCCGATGCTACTGCTCCCATATCTTCAGCCTTATCACATGAGGAGTGTAATTGATGACAAGGAGCAGGCAAAGCGATGCCCCAGGGGAAAAGATTCCACCCCCATGGCAAACAGATTTCAGCAAAATTTTTCACCTGCTTTCAAAGAAGTAGAAGAGTTCAACCATTCATCTAAACTGACTGTGGCTGAGGCAATTCCTTTATACCCTGACATTTTTAGAGATGTTGCCCCTCTGGTCACAGCTTTACCCCCAACCCAAGTTAGTGTAGAGAGGCCGTTCTCTAGCCTGGAAATAATGAGATCAGATGTGAGGTCATGTATGCAGGATCTGATGGAGGCAATACTATTTCTCAGAACAAATTCAGAGACTTCACAAATGTTCCCGCAGTGTTTTGCATATTTACAATTTTTTGTGTTCTAAAGTCATATCCAATAAATATATTTTACACTGACAAGCAAAATGGTAACAATGTTTTGAATTTGTGACTTTCAGGCTATGTTCACACGGCTTATTTGCGGGGTGTAATTACGCCCCGCAATTACGCCGTGTGGACGGCAGCGGCGGGTCGTCACCTCGCCGGCCCATAGACATTCATTACCAGCGGCGCATATACGCCGCTAGTAATTCACATGTCACTTATCTCCCCCCGCGGCGTATTCGCCAAGCAGAGAGAGGAGATGTAATCCATAGTTCTCTATGAGAACTGTGGATTATTGTAATGACTGGGATGTATTCCAGCTGTAATTCGCGCAGTATGGCGCAAAATTACAGACTGAAATACGTCCCATTTTAAGCCATGTGAACATAGCCTCAGGCTCCATATCTCACCATCCACTACAGCTTTGCCTTTGTATATGAGGCTACGGTAATTTTATATACAGTCATCTTGCATCTTATACATAAATTTGACTTGCAAGTATTTAGCATCTGCTTAGTTCTGCAGATTCTTTCCTGTAACTACATTGTTACCCTTTTGCTCCTAAAAATCAAAATGTTAATTTGTATTATTTTGTTAGTATTTGGTAAATCCCCCTTTGGTTTTCAATACTGCCTGAATCCTTCTGGGCTCTGAATCAGATTCAAGCATATCTTGACCAAAATCTGATCCCAGGACTCTTCTACACATTCCCAATTTTGGTGCAGACTGGACTGGTGTTCAAAAGATCAAAACATTGTTACCCTTTTGCTTCTCAGTGTCTGTTCTACCTAAATAGCTTGTTTATTGCATCATAAGGTGATAAACAGCCTGATGTTACCATTTTACTACAGTAAAGTTATCACTTAAACATGCGCTGTGTATGAGGGAGTCGGAGTCAGGAGTTGGTGTCGGGAGTCGGAGGTTTGGGAAATTGAGGAGTCGGAGTCAGGGCTTCGGCTTGCCGACTCCACAGACCTGCATCCAATGGCGAAACAGTGCTCCTTAACCTGCGTCAAGTGAACTCCTCTGTTGGAGACTATGTTGTTCAATTTCGCACTCTAGCCTCAGAGCTTTCGTGGAACGATGCTGCTCTATGTGCCACATTCAAAAAAACGGCTCTCCAGCCAAGTGTTGGCCACACGGGACCTTCCTTCTTACTTGAGTGAGCTTAGTCACTTGGCCAACAGCATTGATGTGCATTTTTTCGAGAGACAGGAAGAACTCCGTTGTGAACACAAACAGCTCCAGTCAAGCAGTCTACCACATCTGGCTCTGGTGTTTCAAAGGCCTCCTCTTGTTGAGGAACCCAAATGAAACAGCAAGAACAGTAACGATGAAGTGAGGAGAACCTATGTCTTTACTGTGTAAGTCCTGAGCACTACTGCAGAAACTGTCCACAATGTCCGGGCAACACATGCACCTAGGCCATGTAGGAGAGGCGTACCTAGGTGTGAATAGTCCCTCTCCATGTCTGACTATTCTCATGCAAATCGTGTCCGGTTGTGGTGTGCAGGTTTAAGTTTTTGCCTTTCTGAACTCAGGATCAGCTGGGAATTTTAGGGACGCTTCCCTGGTGACAAAGTATCGTCTCCCAGTGGTCCGCCTTGATAGACTGCTGGCATCTCTTCCATGAGTGGAGAACTCCTTAGCGACTCCATTCAGTATCACACAGATGAGGCATAACTGACTTTATATAGCAACCAGAAGACCTGTCTAGATACCGGATGGGATGGTCTACTTAATAGCATAGGACTGCCTGCTATTTGCCTCGCTTATTTGTTTTATTCAATTTATTTATTTATCATAATGGAATGCCTATTTTTAGATTTTCAATAAATAAATAAATCTTTCCTTCTTTTTCTTCACAACCAGCCAGGGTAAAATTGACAGCTTAAGGCAGACACTATCAGGATGGAAAGGTCCATGGATATTGGTCGATTTCCACCCTAAAAATAACACTGCAGTCACCCTAGAAAGATAGTAGTTACCCCCTCCTTCAGGAGATTGCACCTGTAGAGCTACCCTTTGCCCACCTCCAACATAAAATACAACCTTCACTTATCACCCACATAAACCCACATTTATAACCCCACTCCACCTTTTACACGATGACACCTCAACCTCCACCAGTCTCCCCATAGGGATTTTTTACAGAGGTGGGGAAAAGGTAGGGAGGTGCCTTCTCCATTCGCCTTTCTTGCCTGTCTGTATGGGTTGTGTGTGGTTGGGATGTCTGATCCTAGTACGTCTTGGAACCGGACTCTGACATCACTTAAGAAGACCACATTTCCTCTTGTTCAGTGCTTGTGACAGACTTGTTCTTGAGCTAGTTTCTCTCTCTGGGTAGCATACTTGGATTTCCTGACCTTATGCCCGCCTTTTTGACTGTTTATTGCCTTACACTTCTGTATCTTTTCCACTGTCTCTGGTTCTGACCCATTTTTGCCTGATCCTTCTACATTGTGTTTGCACGTACTGAGGGTAGGGATTGCTACCCATTTGTCGCCAACTGTCTAGGGTCGGGTTGGCAAGCAGGCATGATCAGTCTTTGGGGGACTTAGTGCTAGGGCACACTGTCTGTCCCTATCTATTTATCTTCTCTGGGGGTCTCTTGCACACTATATGAGAAATGTATAGCAATAATATTGATCCTATTATAATGGTTCATGCTCAGGAACAGTATACCATTCAGACATTTTGTGGTGAGGATATGTGATCATGGTGTGGCAGAATTATTTGTTCTTTGTATAGCTGCATTATTGATAACATTAGCCTTGATCTATTGGTTTGGTTGGTAACAGTATAGTGAAAAACATATTTGCTTCTTGTATACGGGTATTATTTAGTAACTATGACCGTTTAGAGAGGTATCTCACACAGCATGGTCTTATAGCTATTTGCATCTATATGAAAAATATTATTATTTGAAAAGGCCTGAATGACCAGCTAGATTTTTTAGTTTTTGCCTCCCTGCATTTTAATAGTTGTAACTTTTATTTTTTTCGATGACGCAGTTGTATGAGGACTTGTTTTATGCGGGAGCAGCAGTATTTTTTTGCATGAACATAAAAAAGTGTTTTTCTGTTTTTGCTAATACATTACATTCTGTGTCAGTATGGCACAGACTACTGCTAGAGCAACAAACAGTATGCTCTGACAGCTTACTACAAAGAGTGCCCTAAAACTACGCTAGGTCCCCAGGGCAGACTGTATAGATATTTCCCGTGCCCTGTGCAGTCACTGGGAATCCTGGTGACCCAATGGAAAAAGGGAATACAGACCTTGACCATCAAAGGGTTAAACTGTGGGGATTGTAGGCTTCTTCAGTCCCTGTCATTCACAGAGACTGCTCTAGGAACGGAGCTGTTAACTACAGCTCCGTTCCTAGTGCAGTTGCAGAGCTGGGAGCCACAAACCCCCTCTGTTTGCAGCAACGTCTTTTGGTTTCACTGCAGACAATAGACACGCACTGCCCGTCATGAAAAGACAGTGGGCGGTCATTAAGGGGTCAAAGACCCTAGTAACGCCACTGTTACTTGGTGCTGGAAGCACAAGTGGTCTTGACACTTTCTGGCCTGTTTGTGGTCAGCTGTCACTACCGGGGACTGCTCTGAGGGGGCACCTGGCAGCCATCGGGGTTAAGCCATCCATACCATCAAAAGCACTGTGAAGAACTTGATGGCTGCTTAGTTATACCCCCTCGGAGCAAGCCCATTAGTGGCGCAGTGGGTCTCCTGTCCGCTCATTCTTGACAGTGGACTCAGCCTTGGAGTATGGGGAGTAGTTGTCTTATAACCCCACAGGTGCAATGGGATTGGCAGAGGAAGCCCAATCCTACTGCACTCTGTGGGAATAAACATGAGCTGTATGTGACTGCGCCCCCCTGTAGAACAAGAGCGAGATAAGGGCAGCAGCCACAAGATCGTAGAGCAGCAAGGCCAGCATGGGGGAAAGCCACACAGGAACCGCAAACAGGCAAGAAGGCAAGTAGCGGACAGTGGAGTGACAAGCAACCTGTACTCTGATAATATCCACTGTTACCAATTGACATTACAGGTCATCTAATTAGTAAATAGAGTACATTTGTATGTAATTTATTCTCGTTATAACTACAGCTGTTTTTTAAAGGCCTTAAAGGTTTGTAAAAGAACACTAGCAAACAAACAGCATTATGAAAACCAAGGAACACACTAGACAGCTCAGGGATAAAGTTGTGGCAAAGTGTATTGCAAGGTTATTTTCTCTTTTTGTTGAGCACTGCTCAATATATCATACATAAATGGAGGGAGTATGGCACAACTTCTAACTTACCAATACATGACTGTCCACCTAAACTGACAGCCCAGACAAGAGCTGTATACAGCTCTATACCCACAGGCAACACACTTTGGTGGGTGAGTTCCCCTATACTGATGCTGCTGGTTTCCTTACTTACACCTCCAAGATAACAAGTGAATTGAAAAGGGGCAAGTTACCTGCATGTCAGGCAGTTTGGAGTGATTTTTATTGGACAGAGACACAAAACAGAATCTAATGTAAGTTAAACCTAAAGAAATGTCTGCAGACAGAGGTGTGGATCCTTGGGACTGCCACCAGTTTTGTGCTAGCCATCCTGGTCTCTCACGCTGGTATGTCCCATGCCTTACGGTGTGTAACATCCATTAAAGACTAAATGTGCTAGCCATACAGGGGCACGGAGTCCAAAGGAGAGGGTCCCCAGACCTCATAATGTCCTGCAGTTGACAGCCAAACACAGAAGGAAGGGTTGATGGAACAAACACCAGATAGGACGAGAAATGTAGAGCAAGACAGACCAGAAGCTTAACTACCAGGAACATATGAACCAAATACTAATGAAATTTATGTAAACTTTTGACTTTGCAGAAAGTATTAAAAATGCCTTATAAATTCTCTCTCTAAATAATTTTGGTAATCCTAACGTAAGGTTTATTCTGATTTCATGTCAAATAGTGAGAAAAACATGCATATGTGTCTTTTCATATAGTGTATGTAAACCTCTGGTTTCAACTGTATATACTGTATGTCCTTCTTCAAGACAGGAAGGATGAAGGTTTTGATGTGCATGATAAGTTTTACGTATCTGGTTACCTCGTCATTTTAAATCCAGCTCCACAATCCCAGAAACATCAATGACAAATATATAAACCCTCCTTCGTTGTACTTTAGCAGCAGACTACTTTTAGTAGCATGGGACAGACAAGAAAAAAGGAAGTTATTTTCATTAATCGTCCCTTGTTTCTGGTTCGTGAAAAAGCACGGAGCCTGTCCTAACAAGAAAGCCCGCCAAACATTTTCTGGTGCTAGTCTCTGCCGATAGACATAAAAGTCAACTTGTTGCACTCATTGTGCAAAAAAAAGAATGAAGAGAGGCCAGTGGCATAAAAAAAGAAAAAAAGTGTAATTTGTCAACAGGATTTTGCCAGCATACATGGTCCAATACATTTAATGAAAGTGTTGAATGTATGAAGAGACATTCTGCTCCCTGTAACATTGTAAATCGGCGCTTTCTTCAGTTTTCTGGTAAGGAAAATATTGTACACAGTAGGGCACATCTATCAAGGCAGTTGCACCAGAATTATGGCATAATTTGCTCCAAAAATAGTGGTGTACATGTATTAAACCACATTTATTATGTTTTAGAGAGTTTCTTGCTGCTTGAGTGCTAGGTCTGACAAAAAGGGCATAGTTTCATGAAAAGGTGCCGTACTTAGTGGCATAAAGTAAACCAATTAATAGAAGGTATAAATTTAGACCAGGCAGCTCTAACCTGCACCAGATTTATCAACACTATAAGCAATATGGGGCATTGTAAGACTGTCTAGTCTAACTTTACACCGTCTAAGAGTTAGACACTATTGATAAATCTGCCCTACTTTGTACACACATTTTTGGGGGTTTTTACATAGTTGTAAAACCGCCATAAATTTCAAGCATTTTCTTTAGGTTGCTCTTCATGAGTGTTTTTGGTGATGGTTTTTAATTATGCTTATGTAAGACTGTGGTCCTGTTCAGCTGGTGAAGGAGGTTTTATGGAGTTAATTGCAAAACACTGCATGCTCCGGGTATTTTGTTGTTCCTATAGGCTTTGTCTCAAGAACTCAAAAACTGGAAAAATGCATGTTAGGCTGGCTTCTCACTGCGCATTCGTCCGGGGTGGGACCTCCATTGCGGGTATCCCTTTGAATACCTTCTCGGCCTCTTGGCTAAGATCAAGTGTAGTATCTGTTCTTATCGGGCCCTTCGGCGGTTTGGGGAGCCGCTATGGGGGGTCTGTGTCAGAACGGAGAACCACACTGGGGGTAGGGAGGGGGTGTACGCGGTTTGCATGACAGCAGCCGTAGGTGACTTCCCTCCCTCAGGATTGAAGCCAGGATGGCTTGAGGGGACTATGAAGCCCTAAGTGTGATGTGCCCCAGGATTGACGACCCTGGGGTGCCCGAACTCACTGGGTGTGGGACCCCACTTGAGTTTTGGCACCTTTGCACGGCACTTAAACTTTCACTGTCCCTTTGAGCACACGTCCTTATTCCCCGGCCTTCTGGCTAGGAAATAGGGACATTTTTATAATTTCCGGACGGATGTCCGGGCAGTATTTCATTGCGCACATTCACTTTATTTATTTTTCACGTCATTTTGTGCTAGTTTACTTTTTGTTTTTTTTGGTTTTTAGAATGGGGAAACCCTTTTGGGGAAACCCCCTGGGTCTAGGGGAGAATGTTTGGCCTTTTGGGGTTCCTTTCTCCCCTGCAAACCCCCCCACTTTTCCGGTGGGCCCCCCCTGGTGGGGAAACTTTCGAATTTTTGGGTTTGTGGCAGGCCATCCTGACGAAAAAGGGTTTAAAAACTTGTAGGTTCGATCTTTTTCCCCAAAGTAGGACCATTTGCCACCTTCGAGTTGTTTACCAGACTGCACTTGGTTGAATTTTGGGTTTGGGGCGGGCCATTCTGACCCAAAGTGTGATTTCCCCGGGGTTTCATCCTGCTTCGGCAGAAGGATCATTTTGTGCCCTTTAAAAGCGGATGCCCTTGGGGTTTCGTGAGGGACATTCCGTTCCCCTTCCTGCTTCGGCGGGAGAGAATACTTTTTCGTGTTTTTCCTGTGGCAGGTGCCTTTTTGGCCCCGGGCAGGGAAAAAAAAAAACTTTTTCCGTTCTGGGTTTTAGGGGGGGCCCCCCTTATTTTTTAAGTATGAAATTGTTTTTGTGTGGCATTTGTGTTGCACTTTTTGTGTGAAATTTTTGTTTATTGCACGTTCTTGGGGGTTTAAAAAAAAAACCAAAACCTTTTTAAATCCTGAAAACAAAAATCCTGACAGATCTCGCAACAGAGCCATAGAGAACAACAGTGCAAATACAGACACTTTTGGACTATGTTTGCTCTGTTTCTCATGCCTACGCTTTCTGTGCTGGACATAATAGTGCCTTTTTGTCTAGCACAAAAAGTGTTTAGGTTCGGGAGACAGAGCAAACATAGTCCAAAAGTGTCTGTGTTTTCAATGGGGTTCCCTAGGGAAACCGTTTTTTACATCGGGCTAAAAAACCTTTCTCAGGTATCCAAAGGGACATCACAATAAAGGGGAAAAAAACAGGACAACAATGTATGGGGAACCAGAAAAAGGGGTTAGGTGGACACCACGTCTCTGGCTTGTGTTTAAAGTACACGCCAAGCCATAAACACAAATAAGGTTTTTCTCTTAAAAATCCCAAAAAAGGGGTTTCCCTTTCTTTCCCCCAAATGGGGTTTTTAAAATTTAAAAAATTTATATATTTAGCGTATACATTTTTTTAATGAATCCTATACTTTTTTTTATAATAGTATAGAGACATATACTGGCCAAACGGAAGCTTTCTCAGTATACACACTAAACATAAAACCAGGGTTTTGTGAAACCTAGCCAACTTTGGATTTTTCTGGTTTTTTTTAAAAGCCCCTATAGAATAGCCTATGGGAACAACACCATACCCACAGAAATCCCTGATTTTTTAAAAAAAAAAAAAAAAAAAAAGCCGGGAAAACCTTTTTTCACCTTCCAAACAAGACCAGAGTTTTGTAAAAGGAGAAAAAAAAAAAAAAAGGGGGAAAGGGTTTTTTTGGCACAGAAATGTTGAACGTGGGGGCAGACCATTTTTTATGGGCTCTAACCCCTTTTTTTCCAAAACTGCTTTTAAAAAAAGTGGTAGGATTTAAAACGCCCACGCAGGGCCCAACTTGCATCATAGTACACCAAAATTCAGGTGTAGAAAGTAGGCCAACTATAGCTGGTCTGAAGAAAAGTTAGGTCTAGAAATCAAAACAGTGATATATTTATAAATTTGACATATTTTCAGACAACAATAGTCAATGTGGGCTAATGTGTTTAGAGGGGTTGTACAATTCAAATAAAAGGTATATAGCCAGCTGCCCATGCCAAACAGCTGCCCACTCTTCAGTTTACCTTTCCTTTTCCTTCTGAACGGGACTTCATCGCTACAGTCACTGATTTGTAATTTGGAAAAATGACACAAAAAATTCATCAAAAAAAAAAAAAGCAACACCCCTTTTATACAGGGGGGAAACATAAGTATATAAATACACGGGCGTTTTTTTGCAATTTTTCCCAAAACTCCCAAAAAAAGGAAAGTCTGAAATTTTTTAAAGGGTAAACGGTGAGAGACAGAATCTAAAAAAAAAATCCAAAAACCCTTTTTTATGTTTAAAAAAAAAAAAAATAAAAATTTAATTTAATTTTTTTGCATAAAAATAACATTTGATCACTAACCAACCATTCTGGCTCTCACATACCTTTTAGTTTTCTTTAAAAAGGGCCCTCCACCTCACTCATTACCTGTATTAATTGCCCCGGGTTTGATCTTTTTTACCTTTATAAAACACACCTGCCCCAAAACACAATCAATCCCCCTTCCAACCCTCCCCCTTTACCAAGATCAAAGGGGCCGGGGGATGAAATTGAAAGACCTGCACAAGGCTGGTAGGGGCTACAAATAATGGGCCCAAGCGCGGGTGAGGAAGGCAAAAAACTTTGCCAAAAATTATTAAAAAATTGGAAAAACAAAAGATAAACTGTAAATTTTTCCTTGACGGGGCTCCAGGGAAAGACCCTCACCTTGGGGGGAAAGGGAAAGATTCAGAAAAGGGTCAGGAATCAACAGAACTACTTTGGTTTACCGGGGTCAATGACCTGGGCCCAAACAGCCCAAAATTTATTTGTTAGAACAAATTAGGGTTCGTTATGGAAAAAAACCTGAAAGTGCATGAAAGGTCGCCCCCCCTCATTTCCACCCAAAAGTCCAGGAATTGGGAAGTTTGCCAGAAAAACCATTTTGGATGATTCAAAAGAGGCATGGGGGGAAAGGTAAAGGGGTTTCAAATGAACCAAAATTAAAACATTTTGGTACCCCCTTCGCTCACCGTTTTTGGAGAAAAAGGGAAATTAGAAACAAACCCAAAACATTTTTCCCACCTTTAAACATGGGGAGGGAAACGCCCTATTTTTGGGGGGGGCTTTTCTGCTAAGATACGGGATGACGGGCACCGAATTAAAAAGAAGGATGAATGTGGCCATGAAATCAAAAATTTTTGGGCCCCAAAAACCCCTCCTTCCTTCGTAAGAGCATTGAAGATGGGTCATGGCTGGGTTTTTCCAACATGCAATGACCCAAAAACCACAGCAAGGGAAACTAAGGAAGGGCTCTGAAGAAGCATTTCAAGGTCCGGAGGGGCCAGTCAGCCTCCGGGCCTAAACCCAATCGAAAATCCCCTGGGGGGACTGAAACAAGTGCCCAGCAAACACCCTAAAAGACGGGAGAAAATCTGAGGGGGTTTTTGGGCCCAAAATCCCTGCTGCAGGGGGTAAATTTTGGGTTTTAAGAACCTGCCCTTGTGATTGAAAAAACAAAAAATTTTTTTGTCCCAAATTTTAATTTCTGTTTTTTTCCTTGAAATCAAATATTTGTTTCATCAATAAAAATTATTTAAAAATCACACAATGTGATTTTTCAAAATTATTAAAAAATTCTGTCTCCACAGTTAAAGGGAAATCTACGAAAAAAAAATTTAAAACAGACCGCTCCTTTCTTTGTGGGTGGGAAAATTTAAAAAATTTGGGCCAGTGTATAAAAATACTTATTTTCCCTACTGTAATGCTTTTCTACTGCAAAAGAATACAAAACAATGGAGCTAACATCCCCAAACCCAGCAGAAAAATCCGGCCCCCGTTCTCGCTTTTGTAACCCTTTAGCCCCAAAGGCGTTTCGCAGCTGGGGCTTTCTAAAAAGAATGGGGAAAATGGGGCCAACCCATTTGTTTCTTCACTCCATTCCCCCCCCTCCCATGAGATTGGGGGGGTGCGGGCCCGGGTTTAAAAGGGCTTCAAAACCCCCGCCAGGGTTTCACATTTTCCACTTCCTGCCATAGGCATCTTTGTTCGCCCATCTGCATTGTTTGTGCAATGCAGAAAGGTGGACAAAACAACGAGCCCCCTACTTTTTCAAAAACCCCCCAAGGGGGGGACCAATTTTAAAGTAAAAAAAAATTTAAATTTAAAGTAAAAAAAAAAAAATTAAAAGTTAAAATCACCCCCTTTTGCCATTTTTTCAAATTTAAAAAAAATAATAAAAAGTTCACATAATTGGTATCGCTGCATTCGTAAAAAATCGTCAAATTTAAAATTTAAAAAACATTTATTACGTACATTGAACACCATAGAAGAAAACCAATGCCAAACTGCAAAATTACAATTTTTTGGTCATTTCACGTCCCCTAAAAGTTGGAATAAAAGTGATTATAAAAGTCGGATCTATCCCAAAATGGTACCAAAAAAAAAGTACTCCCGGTCTTTTTTGGGGAAGTACAAAAAATTTTTAGGTCCCCAAAAAATTGCGCTGGCCAAAAACCCCTTTTTTTTTTTACGCTACTGTAACATAACAAAAACTAAACATATTTGGTATTGCTGAAATCGCATCAACCCCGCAGAATACAATTTAAAACATCACAAACATGGTGCAAGTACTTTTTTCACATTTCACATTACTTAAAAAATGTTTGTGGTTTCCCAGTATAGTCTATGGTATTGTCAATGGCACCTTTTGAATGTATATCTTGTCCCGCAAAATAAAACCCTCATATGTCTATGTCGGTGGAAAAAAAAAAAAGTTAAGGCCTTGGGAAAACAAGAGGGAAAAAAATTAAGAGCCATAATTATTTTTGACCACGTGTGGGAAGGGGGGTTTAAAACAATGGTATGATTGACTTCCAAAACAGCCCGGGTGCAATAATTTTTTTTTTTAAAAAAACAAAACAAAGAAAAACAAAAAGGTTTAAAAGGGAAGGCCGGTTCACCCTTTTAGGTTTGGGGCTCCGTTGTTAACGGAAGCAAGATAGGGGAAAAGAACGATGCAAACGGAAATCAAAGCCCTTTTTATTTGACAGATCCCCTTTTGGGCACAGGGGGCAAACTGGCGGGCCCCCCACTGTTTTGGAAAAATACAACTCCCATCAAAACCCCCTGTTATAGATTATACCCAAAAGCATGATGGGAGTTGTAGTTTTCCCCAAAAACGGAAAGGGGCCCCAGTTTGCCCCCCCTGCTTTATGGCATGTTCACACGGCGTGCGATTCCCTGTAACATACGTTTTTTTAAAAATGTGGTTTTTGGGTCCAACTATCAACCCCAAACAAAACATCTACTAATTTGCAATGTTTTTTTACATTTCTTTTAAATTTTTGGGAAAAACCAAAAAGGGTTTTTAGACTGTATCACTTATGCTTTTTTTTCAATTGGGGGGGTTTTTTTTCATCAAATCTCATCAATTGACATGGCAATTTTTTCATCTTAAAGATTTCAACAGGAGCCCTATTTAAAACTTTTAAGGGGGCGATCCTGCCGGGTTTCCCAAAACGCATCCAAACACGCACTTCTGTTGAATGGCCCTTTTGGAAACCGATTGTGCTGCTTTTTGGGTGCATTTTTGGGGTCCCCAAAAAAGCTGTGTGAACATACCCTTAAAAAGGGTCTTCAAAAACAGATTTCTTTTTTTATCTTTTAAAAAAACCCTTTTTATTTTTTTTTAACCCTGTAAGGCTATAAGGGTATTTCACAAAAGGGCGTAATTTCGTCCGAATTTTAATGGGAGGGCCAAAAACGCCCGGTTTTTTTTAGAAGTTTTGCCCCTGATGGGGCCCATAAAAATTCTAATATAAACCCCACCATAAACAAAACCCGGGAAAAAAGTGACATGTCCTTCTTTTCCCCGACGTTCAATACCTTCAGGGAAAAAAGGGGGTAAAATTTATAGCTCTTTTAAAAAAAGGGTATGAACTATCATAATTGCGGGGGGGCATTTTTGGGGTATTGCAGTCCAATTACATTAAAAAAATACATCCTGCGTTTACGCGTGTGAAAATTTAAAGGGAAATTTAAAACCGTAAGGGCCGTTTACCCCCGGCACATTTCAAATAAACCCGGGCGGAAAAACGGGGACCCCTTAAATTTTTCCTATTTTTGGTCGTGCGCCCCGGGCCCTGGGGGAAAGCTTTTTCTCCATGGTTTTGCGGAGTAAAGCCCTCCCCCTTCACAAACATTTTCTTCTCCGCCCAAAACCCGGGGGTCGAAGAATCACATTTCTATTTTTTTTTTCGGGGCACCCGGGTGGTATGAAAAACCCAGGGGAAACCCTTTAGTTGGGGACGCTGCGGGGGGTTTTTCATAGAGGCCCGTTTAAAAAGTTTTCGCCCAGTTTGTAGACGGGTTTCAATACCGAAAACCGTCTGAAACACCGAGTGAAAATCCGTGCCGTGGGGACAAGCCCTTAGGGTGCTTGCTCATCAGCAGAACTGTTCATTACAACTAGTTTTTGGACTGTTTTTGACACAAAAAACAGTCAGTTTTTTGGTGGTTTTTGAACTGTTTTGTCACTGATTTTGTCCACTTTAAAGGGGTTTCGGGATTGTTTTGGGGGGGGGGGGGGGGGGGGGGGGGGGGGGGGGGGGGGGGGGGGGGGGGGGGGGGGGGGGGGGGGGGGGGGAGGGGGGGGCCAAAAACCCCCTGCAGGGGGGCGCTGCGCGGGGTTTTCCCGAGCACAATTTTGGGTAATTTTCGGGGGGTTTTTCAGGCCGGGCTGCAAAACCGCAAAACCCCCAAAAAACGGCCGAAAACAAGTGCCCGGGGGAACCCTAAGAGTCTGATCATTAATATAAAACCTTATTTATACTGGGCAGTGAACGCCATAAAAAGAAAATTACCCAGCTCAAAAATTGTTTTTTTTTGTTGCTTTGCTCCTTAAAAATTGATATACGAAGGGATCAAAAAGTCGCTGATGTCCGAAAATGGCACCAATGAAAAATACACTTCAGCCCATAAAAAAACAAGCTTCACACAGAGACGAAAAAATTAAAAAGTTATTGGTCTCATAAAATGGCAAAGTACAGCAAATTAAAGAAAGAAAATCGAATCACTGACCCACTAACCCTTTCCTCCCACAAAAAATGACACAAATGTGGTTTTCTTCCATCCCATCTAACTTTTTTCTTCTTTGCATGGCCTGAAACGCGTCATATTGTCCCGTTTGTAGTTTTTAACTTTTGCTTT
>JAODAL010014726.1:0-86407 GCA_025379985.1 Phyllomedusa bahiana
GCATTTTTTCCAAGAACCAAATTTTTCTGATGTTGCGCGCTTGATTTTTTTAAAAGTGATTAAATTTATGTATTTTTTTATAATGTTTCAGCACTATATCAGAACATGTTTTACACCTAATAAAAAGGATTTTTTGATTCATACTCCATGCCTCACAGAGCTGCGAGCCGAGATTGATTTCTTGAGCAATCTCATATATTTTCCCTTTAATTTTAAATGATCAACTTTTTCAATACATTTAATCGTTTTTAGACAGCTTTGATTTTTCACTTTATTCATTCATTCATTTGAAAGACAACTCTTTTTGCGATTCACTAACATGTTTAATGATTTCTCGCTGTTTTCAAGCCTGTCTTGAATCGGAATACATGTTAGGCGCAGTCCCTTGGGCGCATAAGTCCCGCACTGCGCCTCACACACTGGCGAGGCACGGTGGAGTTTTCACCGCATGTATGAGCGCACTTTCTCGGATAGCAAATCTTAGGCGCAGTCCCGCACTGCGCTTAAGTCCCCGCACTGCGCCTCACACACTGGCGGGGCGCAGGGAACTTTTCACCGCATGTATGATCGAACCTCCTCGGGCAGCGAATCTTAGGCGCAGTCCCAGACTGCGCCTAAGTTCCACACTGCGCCTCACACACTGGCGAGGCGTGGTGGACTTAACACCGCATGTATGAACGCATCTCGGGCGCCGACATATATGAGGCGCAGCTTTCACTAGAAATCGGGCAAAAACGTGCGCTCCGACGTGGCGAGATTCATACATGTCGCCCATTGTTACTAAAAAAAAACTCCTACAAAACCAAGACCCAAAACTATTACTACTTAAGGTTCAAATAATCCTGCAAGACCCTGGCCAAACGCGACCACCACATGTGACATGAGTTGTACATATACCACTGCCATACAGTGACCATTTAGTGGTAGATACCCATTGTACGTTATCTCAGAAGAAATATAAGTGATTACACTAAAATTACATTTAGTGACTCACAGGAGACATCTCTGAAGAGTTGTTCTCTTTCTCTTCGTCTCCATCTGTCCCAGACACCATTACGTCTTCTTCCGGCCACGACTCTTCACTGTAGAATGTACAAAACAAACATCTTAGACTCCTTATTTTATCAGCACTTCTCTACCAATTCATATCTCTATACAATCTCCCCATCTACAGCACCCCAAATGGTAATAATTACCCCCTTGTGTCCCAAACAGCTATGGGGCTCCCATTTGTGCACCAAGTTTTAGTCTTGTTTTGTAAACCAATATAGGTAGGCAGTCCTCAGTTAGGTAGGTAAAGTTATAGGTCCCCCAATAGACAGGTATCTCGGTCCCCTATTAAGTAGAAAGGTAGTTATATAGGCCTCAGAATAGAAATATAAGTGGAAATATAGATTCCTATTATGCAGTTATATAGGCGCCCTGTAGGTAAATACTTGCACCCTGTAACCAGTTTGTAGCTAGAGATGGGCGAATTTCTCAAAAATTCGATTCGGTGACGTCGCCGAATTTTCAGAAAAAATTAGTTTCAGTCTGAATTGCCTCGGGATGAATTGCTTTAAAAAACAGCTATTTCCAGGCTGCACTGAGCCTGCAGGGGTGCTGTAGAATGTTGTGCCATGCTCAAATATGCAAAGGGAGCTTGGTTTGGTCTTCATGCAATGTTGTGTTTAGTTTTAAACACGCAGATGACTGCCGCCGCTCTTGGAATCGCTTCACTATAAAAATTCCCTGGGCACTTAAGAGCGCAAAACTGACCAAAAAAACTGAAGGGGGAATGTAGCCTAAATAAAGTCATGGCAGCGACAGCTGGGAAAAAAACAAGCTGAGGGCTCAGGTGGCAACATCAGTGACAGAGTGTGGAGGTGAAGGGCGGCAGCCACAGCAGCAGAGTCAAGAGTGGCACAATGACATTCTGGAGGTGGAAAAACAGGAGTAGGCCACAGAGTGGCACAATGACACAGTGGGGAGAGGCCACGGCAGCAGCCACAGCACAGCATAAAGGTCAGACAGTGGCACAATGACAGAGGTGGAGGTCATGGCAGCAGCCACAGCAGCAGCATGAGGTCAGAAGTGGCACAATGACACAGTGTGGAGGTTACGGGCAGAAAGGCCACAGCAGAAAGCATGAGGTCAGACAGTGGCACAATGACATTCTGGAGGTGGCAAAACAGTAGTGGGGCCCCAGAGTGGCACAATGACAGAGAGTGGAGGTGGTGGCAATACCAGTCCCTGGTAAAAAATTTGGGTAGGCACATGGAGAAACTAGCAGCAAAATTGTTGGCATCAGGGGGTGGCGGCATCAGAAAAGTGGCTGAGGCAGTAGTTTGAAACACAACTCATTTCTCACAGTTTGGGTGAGGCGTCATGGCTGATGTATTCCTGACACCTAAGGCATTGGTGTGTGGAAATCCTGGCCAATCCACCCTGATTCATTTTTGACAAAGGTCAGTCGTTCCACATTTCCCGTGGACAAGCGGGTTCTCCTTGGGTAACGAGGGCCCCCCCGCCGCACTGAACACCCCGCTCTGATGCCACACTACTGGCCGGGCAGGACAGCTTCTCCACTGCAAACCGGCAAGTTGGGGCCCAAACACATCCAATTTTGGCTGCCCAGTAGTCCAGCGGATCTTCTAACGGGGTGGCAGAGTGCTGCCCCAAGTAGGCCACCACCTGTTGGTTCAGGGTCTGCTCCAGGTCCGGCTGCTGCTATTTGCTGGCGACTGCCCTCCTCACTGGGTGGGTGAAGGAAGCTGCCATCAGTGACTCCAGACTTAGTTGCTGCTGATGGAGCTGGTAACTCTCCTACCCCCCCACCTTCCCCCAGAGCCGCCGGAGTAGTAACGTGACGCTGAAGAACCCCCCGATTAGACCTGTCAGAGGAGGACGATGCCGACATAGGCACGGCCAACTGACCTACGGAGGATTTTCCCTATAGTATTTGAGTTTGTCCTCCCTCTCAGCACTGGGAAAATAGCTCCCATTTTGGACCGGTAGCGAGGGTCCAATAGGGTGGAGAGCCAGAAGTCATCCCTCGGGCCGAATGGTGACTTTTCCCGGCTGTCACTAGCCCAGAAAATTTCAGCATGCTGCGGGCCATCTGCACAATTGACTCCGAGAGGCTCCCTGCCTCCATCTCCACTGTTATACTGCCACGGTGCTTGCGGTCATCTGCCTCATCTTCCTCATCCCATCTACCTCCTCCAGCTGCTCCCTGCTCCTCCTCTCTTGTCACCTGGGTAGAAAATCCACTCATTTCACCAGACAACGCTTCTGCTCCAATGTCCCCTCCTCCTCCCAGTTCAGTTCCCCACCAGACTCATGTGGCCGCGAGATGTAGTTCGCCTCGTCCCCTGCCCACAAAGATTTTCAGCAATCTGTTCCAGGACATGAAGCAGTGGAATGGACGTTATTCATCCCGTAGTCCTGGCGACTGACAAATAACGTGGCCTCCCCCGAATGGCCTCAGCAAACGGCAGGTGTCAAGCATGAGCTGCCACTGGGCGACATCAAAGTTTTCACAGGGGAGTACTCCTGTCCGCCTGATCATCAAAAAATCGTTAATGGCCTTCTCTGTTCATACAGTCGGGCCAACATGTGCATGCTGGAATTCCAAACGGGTGGAAACATCGCATATCAGCGTGTGTTGGGGGAGGCCGTTCTGCCGCTGCAAGTGTTCCTGGCTTTGTACGAATGGATGAATTTCATGCACAGTTTCCTGCCCTTTTCAGAAGCTTCTGAAGATTGGTGGAAGACTTTCAGGAACCTTTTCACAACCAGATTGAACATGTGCGCCATGCAGGGCGCATGGACCATCCCTCCCGGTGCAGCCGGACACCAATGTTACTCCCATTTCCCGTCACCATGGTTCCGATTTGCAGTTGGCGCGGAGAAAGCCACACAAACAATTTCTTGCTGCAAAGACCCCAAGCAGTTCCTCCCCCTGTGTGACTTGGTTTTCCGAGGCAAGCCAGGTGTAAACTGCGTGACACCGCTGTGCCCTACACATGTGGTATGATGGAGCAGTACTTGTGGAGGCTGAGATGGTGGTGGAGGAGGAGGCGGACATTGGGCGCAGGAGACGCAGTTTGACAACGGGGCGGAGAAGGCGGCGTCTCCTGTCCAAGTTTTTTGGGTGTCCTGGGCAGGAAGAACATTCATCCAGTGGCCGTAAAAGGACATGTACGCCCTGACCATAGTTTACAGCTCCAACTCCCGGCTGGCCGTGCACCTTGGAACAAACCGATAACCCAAGGACTGGCCTACCCCTTCTGTTCTACATATTATGAAATGCTGGTACTGTCTTTTTGGAAAAGAAATTACGGCTTGGAACTCTCTATCTCGGCTCGGCACAAGCAATTAAAATTCTCTGAACGGGGCAGAGTCCACCATTTGGAAAGGGAGGGACTGCAGTACCAACAACTTGGACAGGACAACGGTCAGCTTCTTCACCTTAGGATGGTTTTGGGCGCATACTGTTGTCCCCTTATGCAATCACCTCGCTGAACGACTGCTGGCCCCCATGAGTAGCGAGGAGCGGAGCATCTGGAGTGGGAGATGATGGCAAAGAGAAACAGCTCCCTTCTGCAGAGGTGGGTGGAGCCTTGACTGGCTGCAATGGCATGCGTGCCACGGGCGCTGCTGCTGCGCTGTTGCTGCGGCAGTGGATGGACCACCAAAATCTTGAGCCACGTTTCTCCCAGGGCCACCGGGTGGTGACGCTGCATGTTTTTGACGCAGGGCCGTTGTGTCAACGTTAGCTCCCTGGCCACGCTCACTTTCTGCCCACAGATTTCTACATATACCCATATTCCGCTCCTCCGGTGTCTTAAGCAAAGAACTGGCCACAACCACCAAGTATATGATTTTTCCACCAACGCTCCGCACCGAGAACTACCTGCTGCCGCTGCCTCGCTGGCCCCCTGTGTCGCTACTTTCTTTGGACCTGCAAAAACGGGTTTTTCTACCCCGTGGCCGCTTGGCTTCCCGACCCTCACACACTGCTGTCTCCCCTGCTGACTCACGGCCACACAACCCACTTACTGGCTGCGCCGCTGCCTGACCGTAAGCTCCGCCCTCTTCTCCTGACGATGAATGAAGCCCTGCTCCCCGCTCCCAAGCGGTCGCTACATCATCATCGATTTGTGTTTCATCGTCACTGCGCTGTCCTCAAAACACCCGGTCTTGGTATGGCAGAGGGTGACCCCTCAGAACATGACCTCCCATGCCACTCTCCACATCTATACTTTGCCGCCTACTGCAAGAAGCAGGGGATATTGGCTCTATTTCTTCGCTGCCAAGTAACTGCTGACTGCCCTCCTCAAATTGTTCATCCTCGCTGTATAGTAAGCCTAGACCACATAGTAGATCTCTGGCTCAGGGAACCGGATGGGACAGAGGCGGGTTGAGGACAGGTGAGGGCCGCTGACCCGCTCCCGGGCCATGCCAACTAAGGGTTGTGTCCGACTCTTGGCTGGGGTTTACAGATGTCACCTGGGAGGAAGTGGATGACCTAGTCAACTAATCAAGAACCCTTGGGTTGCTGGTCAGCACATGGCCGCTAGATTATAGCGGCAGTTGTGGCCTCACTGAGTGACCCCTGCTGCGACGTCCCCTTGCTGTGCTGTGACCTGGGCCTGCTCCAGGAATGTTTGTGCCACTGCCACTCACAGGTGAAGAGCCTGCCACCTCTCTGTCTGACATACTGTTTGTTCTAAAATGTACAGACACTGTTTGATGAAGATATCTGTATATGATAAATACACACCCTGTATTTGACTCCAAATGAACCCACTATGAAGCTTGGGTACCCCTTGGATATAAATTGCGCTCCACAAATGGGCAGGAAAAATTGACTTGTATGTGCCATTTACAAACACTGTGTATTTTACTGAACGTTTCTTTTAGTGACCACAACAGCAGAACAACGCTTAATTAACCCCTGGATGTAAATTTCGCAAAAGAAATATGCTGCCAACAATTACCAGCTTTGTAGCGTGTTAAAATGGCGTGTATTTTACGGTACAGAACAACAAAAAAACTTGTTATTAACCTCCGGTTATTAATTATGCTAATGGCAAAATTTCTTCTTTGGTGGTGAAAAAGAACGTTTCTTTTAGTGACCACAACAGCAGAACAACGCTTAATTAACCCCTGGATCTAAATTGCGCAAAAGAAATGAAAACCCAAAAAATTAACGGGTATTTGGATTTGTAAAAACTCTGTTTCTTTAAATGAATACAACGGGAAAAGGTTTAGATAACCCTTGGATTTCAATTGGCCAAAACAGCAATAGAATTAAAAATTTTATATGCGCGCATGGACCACACTGGACTTCATTCCAAACCCCACAAAATCAGAAAATTAGAACGAAGAGAAGCATCTCCGAACAAGCTTGACACCCCCCCCAAAAATCACTGAAAAAATGATTTTTTTTGTAAGATTTCAAAACACCCACGGCACACCTTTCCCTACCATAAGTGAGAGCGTATGAGCTCCAGCGTCGCGCCCACTTAAAAGTGGGTGACGCCAGAATCCCGCCGTCTCTGATTGGCTTCATCTCTCACATGTCATGCAGGCTATGCCCTTCTTCCCCCAGACGTCTTTGCCCATGAACGCCAGTCCGCAGCCATTTTACAATAAAGCACACTTCGTTCCCGCGAATCCCCCAAACTTCGACTTCGTTCAGAATAAAATTTTTTCCTTTAAATTCAAAACAAATTTCCCTTCTTAAAATAAATTTTTCCCCAACTCATTTTTACCCCACTGTCCAGGTTGTAGCCTTTTTTAGCCAAGTAGTTGCCCCCTCTAGCCGGTTGCTGTCCCCTCAAGGCCGGGTTTATTAGCCCCTCTACCAGGAAATTAGCCCCCTTGTAGCCAGGTAATTATCCACCCAGCCGGGTTTTATTAATCCCCTCTACCATATTACTAGCCCCCGTAGCCAGGTTACCCCTTACCCGGGAAAAAGCCCCCATAAGGGGGTAATATTCCCCCTTTGGGGCCGGGTAAATCCCCCTTGGGCCGAAAAATATCCCCCCTTGGCTGGTGTTCCCCCCCAAAACCGGTAAAAAAAGCCCCCAAGCCGGAAATTTGCCCCCAGAGCCGGGAAATATGCCCCCCAAAAAGCCAGATAAATGCCCCCCTAGCCGTAAAATCCCCCCCAACCCAGTATTTGCCCCCCAAAGCTGGGTAAAAAAAACCCCCCCACACCATAATATGCCTCCCATATAGCCAGTAATATGCCCCCCTTTACATAGTTCAAAATTTGTAAGGCCGAAAAAAAAAAATCCATCCATTTTCACCCTGTTTTTGCAAATTTGTTGATCCGAGGAAGGCAAAAAAAAACAATTTCCCATTTTTAGGGTAAAAATTCCCTTCCCGACCCCAAATCTGGCAAACGGAAAAAAACCCCGGATCAACGACCCTTCCCAGAATCCTAAACTATTATTTTAATTATTAACTCCCGAAATGCATCCAACCCTTTTTGAATCTGTTATTGTTCCCCCAACAAGTTTCCCTTTGGGAGAGAGTTTCACATCTCACGATCTAACAGTAAAGAATCCCTTTCACCTATTTAAAAAAAAACAAAAAAAATCACTCACCTCGCACTTCCGCGCCCTGGGGTTTGGAAAATGTAAATGTCATCAGCCGCTTACCCATACGCGGGGGCCCCGGGGTCTCACCAGCAGGAGCTTCGGCTTTGCAATCCCAGCGTTCAGGGGGGAAAGATAAAGCGAGCGTCATGCCCCCTTTGGGCTCTTGTATTACAGCGCTTCCAGCGCGAAAGGGGGGAAAGCAGGACGGTAACGATTCATCCCCTTCTCCCCGCTCGGGGGTTTAAAATTTAACCTTAAAACTCGAGCCTCATCAGGGCCCCTCTTAAAAAATTGGGGGCCCGGGCAAGCTATGCCTGGGGCCTCTCTGCTCCCCCCAGTCGTTCTCTGAATCATTTTTTTCCCCTCTTTTCCTCTCCTTTTGTCCAGACTGCCATGACGACTTCTCCCGGCCGCAAATTATCCCTACATAATGTAGCGCACAAACATATTAGAATCCCCACTTTATCAGCACCCCCCATTAAGTAAATAGGTAGTAATGTTGCCCACTATTAAGTAGGTAGGTTTACAGGCCCACTGTAGGTAGATATTCTGCCCCGGTAGGTAGGTTTATAGCCCCCTGTAGATTGTAGGCCCCCATGAATTATTCTGCCATAGATTGTTGGCCCCCCCCTGTATTATCCCCTCATAGATAGGGCCAGTAATCAGCCAGGTAATAGCGCCAGTAATCAGCCAGGTAAAAGGGCCAGAAATCAGCCAGGTAATAGCGCCAGTAATCAACCTGGTAATAGGGCCAGTAATCAGCCAGGTAATAGGGCCAGTTATTAGCCAGGTAATAGAGCCACTAATTATCAGGTAGGGCCAGTTATTAGCCAGGTAATAGAGCCAGTAATCTGCCAGGTAATAGCGCCAGTAATCAGCCAGGTAATAGGGCCAGTAATCAGCCAGGTAATAGGGCCAGTAATCAGCCAGGTAATAGGGCCAGTAATCAGCCAGGTAATAGGGCCAGTAATTAACCAGGTAATAGGGCCAGTAATCAGCCAGGTAATAGCGGCAGTAATCAGCCAGGTAAAAGGGCCAGAAATCAGCCAGGTAATAGCGCCAGAAATCAGCCAGGTAAAAGGGCCAGAAATCAGCCAGATAATAGCGCCAGTAATCAGCCAGGTAATAGGGCCAGTAATCTGCCAGGTAATAGCGCCAGTAATCAGCCAGGTAATAGGGCCAGTAATCAGCCAGGTAATAGGGCCAGTAATCAGACGGGTAATAGGGCCAGTAATCAGCCAGGTAAAAGGGCCAGTAATCAGGCAGGTAATAGGGCCAGTAATTAACCAGGTTATAGGGCCAGTAATTAACCAGGTAATAGGGCCAGTAATCAGCCAGGTAATAGCGCCAGTAATCAGCCAGGTAATAGAGCCAGTAATCAGCCAGGTAAAAGGGCCAGAAATCAGCCAGGTAATAGCGCCAGTAATCAGCCAGGTAAAAGGGCCAGAAATCAGCCAGGTAATAGTGCCAGTAATCAGCCAGGTAATAGGGCCAGTAATCAGACAGGTAATAGGGCCAGTAATCAGACGGGTAATAGGGCCAGTAATCAGTCAGGAATGCGCCATAACAGCCAGGTAAAAGGGCCCGTATTCAGCCAGGTTATAGGGCCAGTAATCAGCTAGGTAACAGCGCCAGTAATCAGTCAGGTAATAGGGCCAGTAATCAGCCTGGTAATACCCCAATAATCAGAAGGAATAGGCCATTATTACCAATTTAAAAAGGCCACAATTATCGGGTAGGGCCCATTTTTTTAGCCAAAAATAGAGCCAGTAACCCCGGGTAATACCCAAAAATCAGCCAAAATAGGGCCAGTAATACCAGGAAAAGGGGGCCCAGTAATCACCGGGAAAAGGGCCAAAATTAACCGGAAAAATGGGCCAGAATCACCGGTAAAGCGGCATAATCACCCAGAAAAAGCGCCATAATCAGCCAGAAAAAGGGGCCCCAGAAATCAGCCGGGTAATAGCGCCATAATCAACCTGAAAATAGGCCAGAATCAGCCGGGGTAAAGGCCAGTTATTACCCCCAGTAATAGACCACAATTAAATCAGGAGGGCCGTTTTAGCCGGGTAATAGCAACATTAACACCAGGAAAAGCGCCAGAAATCAGCCATTTAAAAGGGGCCCCAAAAAATCACCCCATAAAGTGCCAGTAATCAGCCAAAATAGACCCAAAAAAATTTATCAGTAGGGCCAGTTATTAGCCAGGTAATAGGGCAGTAACAGCCGGTAAAGTCCCCAGTAATCAGCCAGGTAATAGGGAGTAATCACCAGTAAAAGGGCCAGTAATCAGCCGTAAAGGCCAAAATCCCAGGTAAAAGGCCAAACCCAGGAAATGGGGCTAGTTATTAGTCGGGTAATAGTGCCAATCACAGTAATGGGCCAGAATCACCGGGGAATGGGGCCAAAAATCAGCCAGGAAAAAGGGGCCATTTTATTAGCCGGGGAAAAAGCCACTAATATCGGGAGGGCCAGTTATTTCCAGTAATAAGCCAAAAAATCTGCCGGAAATAGCCCCATAATTTACCGGGGTTAATAGGGCCATAATCACCGGGTAAAAGGGCCAGAAATCACCAGGAAAAGGGCCATAATTAAACCAGGAATGGGGGCCAGAACCAGCCAGGTAATAGCGCAGTAATCAGCCAGGGAAATAGCGCCAGTAACACCAGGTAAAAGGGCCCGGAAAAAATCGCCAAAGGGGAAAAATAAAAAAGGGCCGCCGGGTAATAAAAAAAGGGGGCCATTTTAAAAAAAATTTGCCGGGAAAATTCAGGGGCCCAAAATGGGTAACAGTGCCAGTAATCACCCCCAGGAAATGAGCCACAAATTATCAGGTGGGGCCATTTTTAGCCGGGTAATGTCCAGAAACCAGGTAATAGTGCCAGAAACAGCCATAATAGGGCATAATCACCCAGGAAAAGGGCCATAATCACCAGGAAAAAGGGCCAGAAATCACCAAAAAAGGGCCAGTAATCACCGGGAAATAGGCCAGTAACACCAGGTAATAGGGGTATTTTTATCCGGGTAATAGAGCTATAATTCCGGTGGGGCCCATTTTACCAGTAATAGGGCCATTAATTTCAGGTACGGAAATTTAAAATTTGTTTAAAAAAAAAATAAAAATAAACCAAACCCTGTTTGCCTTCTTCCCTTTCCTCTTCTCCTCACCTTGCGGCGTGACCACAGCCGAGGGGGGCGCGAGCAGGCAGCGCATACCATCACATCACGGTGCCTGCCCAGGCCTCCGGGGGACTGAACGCGGGATCGAAGATCCTGGCTTTCTTCTCGCTGCTGCCTGTGACCCACATCAGCCGTGTGGCGGGGAGGGTCGTCCCCCCTGGCACATGGGCCATCGCAAGCAACGCTGGGGGGCCCCTGTAGCTGCCCCATACACCGGCGCTGGCCCTTGGGGCTCACCGGAGGGAAACACCAGCCTCCCCCTGGTGGCGCTACGAGCCGGCGCTGTGGCCCGGGGCCCCCTATCCTCCCCTGGGGAGGTAGGGGGGCTGCCCCGGGGGCGCCCCCTGGGCCCCGGGAAACCCCTGGCAACCGCCTACCCTGCCCCAAGGAAGAACGGCCCGAGACCCTTCCCTACGTTTATTAGCATGTTCCTCTAACAGGGGTTAGCTAAAACAGGGATGCCAATCACAGCTCTAAATCCTCACACCTGAACAGGATAAGAGCCGAAGTTGCTTGGGCACTGCCTCTTGTGAAATAGCCTAAAACATTAAAAAGGTATTATCATATTGGAGATTTATGTCATATATTTTCATTTTCTTTAGTACATGCGGATTTGAATGCTATAATACTTTCTTGGGCCCATTTTTTTTCACTATTTCAAATATAAAATAGAGCAATCCAATACATAAAATATAAAAAAGAGAGGGACTCTAATAGGTTTTTTTTTGGAATAAATATCACAGGTAGTGCAAACGGACAATGGAAAAAAAAAAAATAAAATAAAAAAACGATAAGGGTTTTTGCCACAAATATTTCCTTTCTGAGTAGCGCCACAGGTGAATAGGTGGAGCATTATATTAACCCCCAATTTTTTTTTTTCACCCTTTTTCATTAATTTTGGGAAAATTTTGGGCCACATGAGAAAACCCCGCCGGGGCGGGGCGCACCTTTCCGGCAGTTTTTCCGGGGGAATCTGCACCTGATTTTGCGGGGCTGGGCCCCAAAATTATTTAAATTGCGGCCTTCCAGTGTTTTAGGCGATCGGGTCCAGGACATGGGTGGCCTAGATCCCGGGGTATGTTCAAACTTGCGGGGAAAAATCCCCGCTCCGGGCCCGGTGAAAAGGCGCATTTGGGGGAGGCCAGTGCGGCGCTTGCCCAACATTCGCCGCCGGAGTAGCGCACTCATAAGCGGGGAAAAAAGTTTCCCTGCGCCTCCCCAGATGGGGGCACATGCGGGGACATGGGCGAGGCGGGTTGGCGCCGGGGGGGGCTGCCGAAAACATTTTCCATACAGAGGGGCCAGAAAACATTTCCCCGTCGGGGCGGTATAAAAAAATCCCCCTTTTAAAAAGTTAACATTTCAGAAAATTTATGCACAAGTATAATCCCTCCCTGCCCGGTCGGGGGCGCACCTTTAACTCGCCCAGTTCCCGGCGAATCTGCACCTGAAATATGTCGGGCTGGGGCCCGCCAAGAATTAGGATATTGGAAAATTGCCAGAAATACAGTAATTCAAATTCTAAAGCTATTCTTAATTGGGTGGCATAAACCGCCAATCAGAATATGAGCGACAGTGAAACATTTAAAACCTATGGGGAAGTTTAGACCAACATAATCCACGGCGATAGTTCAAAATACAGTAAAAATGCTGAAAATAGCTGATTGGTTTTAACGCTACCAGGACTGGCTAGCTTCAGCCATCAGAATAGGAAGCGACCAAGACCCATTCTAGCCTATGGAGAAGTTATGACCAATCAACTCACGGCGGGACAGATCAAAAATACTGTAAAAATGCTGAAAAGAGGTGATTGGCTGAAGCAGCCGGTGCACGGCAAGCTCAGCCAATCAGAATAGGATCGACAGAGAACCTCATTCAACCTATGGAGTAAAGAATTATTGACCATCAGAATAGCACGACAAAGACCCATTCTAGTCTATGAGAAGTTTAGACCAATCAGAATCCACTGGCGTGATAATTCAAAATACATCAAAAAACAGAAAGAGCTGATTGTCTGAGCTAGCGGAGGGCTTGCTATCCCAGCCAATAAGGAGCGGCGACTACTTTCACCCATTATAGTCTATGAGAGATATGGTCCAATGCAATCTCGGCTTCTCAGCGCGCAATGCGCATAAGTATTAATAAAAAATCATTTTATTAAGTGTAAATCATATCAGATAAAGAGCAGAAACCTATCTTACAAATAAAGCAGTTAAAAAACCCGAACACACCGCATTTGTCTCTGCCCGAGACCGGCGTCTACATAGGGAAATTGCAATAGAGTAAATTGCTGGAAATACAGTAATTCAAATTGTTAACGCTTCTTCTCCATTGTTGGCATACAACCATCCAACAGAATAGGAGCGACCAATTGTCCCATATAACCTATGAAGAAGAATTGACCAATCAGAATAGGAGCGACAATGATTCCCATTATATCCTATGGAGAAATTGTCCAATCATATTCCAAGGCGGGACAGTTCAAAATACAGTAAAAATGCAGAAACGAGCTGATTGGTTGAAGCGGCGGGGGCCACGTCCAGCTTAGCCAATCAGAGCGCGATCTAACTTTCATCATAAGAGTTTATGGGTAAAAGAATATTCAGAGCGCGCTCTGGATGTGGCAAAGTTAAAAGAGGCGCCGTTATTGGACCAATGGGAAGCAAGCGACGCTCCAATGGGTTTACTAATGCAATCTGAAATAAACTGTACATGCGCAATCACATTATAAAGACTACAGAAGTGTCCAGATGTGAAATAAAATGAATAATAATAAGAGGGGGTAACGAAAAAAAAAAATTAAATCAATAAAAACATGAATATTTCCGCGTTAGCCCAGGATCAATAGTATGGTGTGCATTACGAAAATAAAGAAAATAAACATGATTTTATTGATTTATATATTTTTTTTTTCAGTTACCCCCATATTATTATTCTTTTATAATACACAATCTGGACAACTTCTGTAGTGTTATAATTATGATTTCGGCCATGTCAGTTAATTTCAGATTGCATTAAAACCCGATATGGAGCGACGCACGCTCACCCTTGTCCAAATTAACTGCGCCACTTTTAACTAGCCAATCACAGAGCGCACTTAGAATTCTATTTCCCCATAGAACTCTAGAGAAAGTAAGCTCGCTCTCTGATTGGCTAAACTGGACTAAAAAAAAAAAAACAAAAAAAACAAAAACAAAAAAAATAAAAAAAAAGAAAAAAAGCCAAAAAAAAAAAAAAATAGCAGAGCCCCTGCCCGCTTCAACCAACAGCTCGATTCTGCATTTTTACTGTATTTTTGAACTGTCCCGCCTTGGGAATATGATTGGTCAATTTTTCTCCATTGGATATAATTGACATTGTCGCTCTTATTCTGATTGGCTGGTTTATAATGTCCGACCAATGAGAAGAGCTTAAACAATTTGAATTACTACTGTTTTTTCCCGGCAATTGCTCTCTATTGCAATTCCCTATGTAGCCGCCGGTCCCTCGGTGACCAACGCGTTGTTCGGGTTTTTAACTGCTTTATTTGTAAAGAAGAGTTTCTGCTCTTTACTGGATAATGTTTTTACATTAATAAAAATGATTTTTTATAATACTCCATTGCCGGCAACGGGCGCTGAGAGCCGAGATTTCAGAGCGTCCATCCTCTCCATAGACTATAATGGGAGAATTACCTCGCGCGTCTGATGGCTGGGATATCCAGCACCGCTAGTTCACCAATCAGCTCTTTTCTGGCTTTTTACTGTATTTGAACGTTCCCCCCTTGAATTTTGATTGTCCAAACTTCTCCATAGGATATAATGGGACTCTTGTTGCTCCTATTCTGATTGGGATAATAACCTTCATAGGTTAAGAAATGGGCCACGTCGCTCCTATTCTGATTGGTCCAAACTTCTCCATAGAATATAATGGGTCTTTGTTGCTCCTATTCTGATTGGCTGGCTTCTGCCTAACAATGAGAATAGCTTAAACAATTTGAATTACTGTATTTCCCGGCAATTCTCTCTATTGCAATTCCCTATGTAGCGCCGGTCTCGGCGACAAACGCGTTGATTGGGTTTTTAACTGTTTTATTTGTAAAGAAGGGGTCGGTTCTTTATCTGAGAATGTTTTACATTTAATAAAAATGATTTTTTTATTAATACTTCATGCCGCACGATGCTGAGCGCCGAGATTTCAGTGCGCCCATCTCTCCATAGACTATAATGGGAGAAGTAGCTCGCGCTCTGATTGGCTGGGATAGTCAAGCACCCGCTAGCTCAGCCACTCAGCTCTTTTCTGTCTTTTTACTGATTTTGAATTAACCCGCCGTGATTCTGATTGGTCTAAACTTCTCCATAGACTAGAATGGGTCTTTGTCGCTCCTATTCTGATTGGCCGACTAGCCAAGCCCCCGCTAGCTCAGCCAATCAGCTCTTTTCTGTCTTTTTACTGTATTTTGAATTATCCCGTCGTGGATTCTGAATGGTCAATCCTTCCCCATAGGTTTTAATGGTTCACTGTCGCTCCCATTCTGATTGGCCGGTTTATGCCGACCAATGAGAATAGGTTTCAGAATTCGAATTACTGTATTTCCCGGCAATTTACAATATCAATAATTCTTGCTATTGCGCCGTTCTAGAGTGTTGGAAAGTGTTTTTGTTTTTTATTATGTTTATTTTTTACGTTCAGCTCTTTTCTGACACTGTTTTCCGCATTTATAAAGGCGTTTTTTTCTGAATCATACTCCTGCTGCACGGAGCGGAGCGCCGAGATTTCTGTCGCGATCTTCTATCTGCTTCCTTGCATGTTCCGATCCTGCTTCACTTCGCCTCTGTCTGAGGATTTAGACCAAAAAAAACCTGGTCTGCTTGTCGGAGCTGCCGAGCGCTGCACTGCGCCTCACTTTGCCGACTCGCCATCGTACATGCCTCGGAGTTTTCGAGCGCGCCGCGTCCCGCCCCTGAACGCCTACACCGCACCCACACCGCGCCTACTGCCCGCCCCTTCATGCGGGGCGCAGCTGAAAGTGGCAAACACTGCGCCTAACACTGAATCCCCGCGTCCGACAGCGGGATTCCGGCCGGGAGGCGCAGTATACGCCAAAAAATGGGTGAAAAGCCCGATCATACATGTCGCCCTTAGAGAATAAAGTGGGGAAAATGATGTTTTCCAAAGGTTCTCAAGATCTTCCCGCAGGATCTACATTTCTCTTGAGGTAAATCAATTTGCATCTGAATTTTTAGACCTCCAGATTCACCATCAGGAGCAAATAAAGTCACCGTGGGCTGGCTCATAACTAAATGTTATCTTGGGACTTCCTCTCCCTGGACAAAGGCTCTTTACAGCAGTGGACCACTACTTTTTAACAGGTTCCTAACTTGGCAGAAAGTATGGCTAGCATGCCAGGAAAGATTATTTCAACTAAAATGGGTTGTCCAGCAAAAAAATAAAGTTATCTACCTGTCCCTTCTCTTTACTTCCGGATTCTCATCCTGATACACTGTAAAAGCTCACGTTTCATTCACTTACAGTGAAGTATAACGTATTTTGTGTGTCGTAATGAGAACCTGAAAGTAATGAAAAGTGGATCCCGGAAGGCTCTCTGTAACAGCCGGGTACAGCAAGGTTATTAAATTATTTTTTCAATATATACCAATACTTTACTGTATGCTTTAGGTTGGGCCTAACTGGCTTCTGTACTTGGTAGACCCAGAAGCCATTATTTTGCTTCTGCATTCCATGACAACCATTGCCATCCTGCGACCGCGTTGCTGGGATGCCAATGGTTAGTCGGAGGAGGCATTCTCCCTCTGTCAATCATCTACATGCTGTGGCATCTAGGAGGTTAAAATGCTGGGA
This sequence comes from Phyllomedusa bahiana, assembly GCA_025379985.1. Lineage (NCBI taxonomy): Eukaryota > Metazoa > Chordata > Amphibia > Anura > Hylidae > Phyllomedusa > Phyllomedusa bahiana. The sequence continues at coordinate 16,617 of JAODAL010014726.1, forward strand.
TCAGAACTAGCTCCGATCAGGTTGCTCTGCCCACACTTGGCAGATGCCTGCAGTAATTGTGCAGGCGATGCAGCAATGTGGGGAAGGGGGGCCTGTGGTCCGTCCTGGCTCAGGGATCTAGTGCAAGTGAAACTATGGTGACCCCTGTACCTAGACCACTGACGAGAAGAATAGCAAAACTCCTGGAAAAGCAGTTAAAGGAGTTATCTGAGAACTTAAAGATTTTATACAACACTATAAACATATATTTTGAAGAATAAATATATTCCACTTCCTTATGAGTTTCTTTTTTTTTGCCTCCATATTCATTTATTATAAGATCCACTTTTTGCAGTGAAGCTTCCTGCTTGTGGGAGTGTCAATAGTTCGCCATCAGCTCTCTCCTACAAGTCCAAGACTGCATTGCAATCTAGGACTTCCCTCCTCAGTTATCACTGTTCGGCTATGTCTACACTGCACAGAAAAATGTCAGTTTTTTTCAGAGTTTTTCGTTTTCTAAAAACGCTGGAAAAACGACTGAAATCAGCTCCCATAGACTCTATAGACTCCCATAGACTTTTTTCTGCTTGTTTTTTTTACTGGTCGTCTTTTGCAACATGTTCTAAAAAACGCCAGAGCAGGGCAGAAAATTTGCTACAGGAGTCTATGGAAAGCGCCGGACGTCTTTTGGCGCGTTTTTTTGCCGCGATTTTTCAATGAAAAACCACCCAGGAGACCCCAAATCCGCCTATAGTGGGTGGGAAAAAAGGTTATACCTTATCAAATTTGCATAAAAGTGTCTGATGTGTATTTTAGCGCCAAAATCCATTAAAAACGTATTTAAAGGCCAAAATCCGTAAAAAACGTATATTTTTGGCGACAAACGCAAGATAACTTTATTAGCGCCGTAAAAATGCAGATCTTAGCACTAAAATCTGTTAAAAAATCCGTAAAACGACTACAAGATTAAATATAGATGCAATAATGTGCTTCATATCCCCTTTTGTAGGGTGGAGTTACATCCAATGGCTTAATTTATGCATACATTAAAAAACAGGCTTAGGCTATGCTCACATGGCATAATTGCGGGGCGTAAAATCGTTTTTAGTAATTCGTTTTCAGGAAGTTTTTTGTCCACTGCAGTGTAGACATAGCCTTAGACAAGCAAAAGACGAGTGTAAAAAAAGCGCCAAAAGACGCAAATCGTGGCAAAAAATGGCCGTTTTTTCAGCTGCTTTTGACAGGCAGTGGACAGCAAACTCAGTTTCATGAACGTTTTTAATAATTCGTTTTCAGGTCGTTTTTTGTCCACTGCAATGTAAACATAGCCTAACATATTCTAAAAAACGACAGAGCAGGACAGAAAATTTACTACAGGAGTCTATGTAAAGCGCCGGACGTCTTTTGAGGCGTTTTTTGGCGCGTTTTTATGGCGTTTTTTGCTGCAATTTTTCAATGAAAACCCTCCCAGGAGACCCAAACAAAGGTTATACCTTATCAAATTTGCATACAAGTGTCATTTTGTAATAAAATGATCATGCTTTGGTCGCTAACGATTTTTTCGCAATTCATATTTTTTAGTTATTAGTTTTTTAGGTTTTTTAGTTTTCTCACTTTTGTCGCTAAAAACACACTTTTTACGCAAAAATATATTTTTTTACGGATTTTGGCTCTTAAATTATCTTGCTTTTGTCGCTAAAAATGCTTTTTTTACGTATTTTGTCGCTAAAAGTACGTTTTTATTACGGGTTTTAGCGCTAAAATCCTTTTTTTACAAATTTTGGCTCTTCTAAAGTTATCTTGCTTTTGTCACTAAAGATGTTTTTTTACGTATTTTGTCGCTAAAAATAGTTTTTTTTAAACAGATTTTAGCCCTATAGTATTATTTTTCCGGATTTTGGCACTAACGTTCTTTTTCTACGGATTTTGGTGATAAAGTCTATTTTTTACGGATTTTGGCGCTAAAATCCTTAACAGATATTTTGCGGCAAAAGCTAAATAAGTGTGTTAGCATCAAAATCCGTAAAATGTATTTTAGTGCCAAAATCCATATAAAACGTATTTAAGGGCCAAAATCTGTAAAAAAAGCGTATTTTTGGAGACAAAAACGAGATAACTTTATTAGCGCCTAAATCCATAAAAATGCAGATCTTAGGACCAAAATCCGTTAAAAAATGGACTTTAGGGCCAAAATCCGGTAAAAAAAAACGTATTTTTGGCGACAAACGCGAGATAACTTTATTAGCGCCAAAATCCATAAAACGACTACAAGATTACATATAGATACAATAATGTGCTTTACATCCCCTTTTGGAGGGCGGAGTTACATCCAATGGCTTAATTTATGCATACATTAAAAAACAGGCTTAAAGACAAGCAAAAAAACGCGTGTAAAAAATGCAAATCGCTGCAAAAGACGGCCTTTTTGAGCTGCTTTTGACAGGTAGTGGACAGAAAACTCAGTTTCATGAATGTTTTTAGCAATTCGTTTTCAGGTCGTTTTTTTTGTCCACTGCAGTGGAGACATAGCCTTAGACATTGTGCTGACATTGGTTTGTAATCCCCCCAGCTCTTTCCTTGCTGTTATGACAATAATGAAAGCTAGGATTCATGAGTCACTATTTAAACTGTACAGTACAACCTCCCAGCTCTGAACTGCTGTCTTCTGCTCCCATTACTGTTAGTAAGTTCTGCCAGCAGGTCTCAAAGATAAACAGTTCCCCCTCCCCTGTAATTATTCTAATGTCACTACTTCTATTCACTTGCAAACTACAAATTGGAAAGAGTGAATGCAGGCAGATCACTCTGCTCAGGTCACATCCACTATAGAGGGGAGGAGCTGAGCTGAGCCTGGCTTCAGAACACACCCACTGAGTGATGACAAAACATTCATTGAGGCCATGTGATCAATGTACATAACATAGTTTGCAGGAGGTAGGTGGGGAAGGAAGGACAAGGCTCCTTCCCTGGTGCTGCACACCAGGACAGGTAAATAATTTTTACTAAGTATGAATTATAAAGCTTAACCCCTTAAGCCCCAGGCCTGAAAAGTAGTTAATGACCAGAACATTTTTCTACTTTTTGCCTCCTCACGTTTCAACAGTTGTTACTTTTTTATTTTTTCAATGGCGCAGTTGTACGAGGCCTCGTTTTATTCAAAACAAGTTATACTTTATGGGGGAATAGTTTAAGTTCACTTATAAATAATTGCAGAATTTTTTAAATTTTTTTTAAACTTTTTTTGTTTTTTTTTTACATTTTTTTACATCATTCACATTTCACACTTAATAACTTGTTAGATTAATTCTACAGGTTATTATGGTCGTGTGGATACCTAATATGTATAGGTTTTTTTTGTGTGTGTAATATATGCACAATTATTTTTTATTAAATATTTATTTTTATTTTATTATTTTTTATTCATTTTTTTACACTTTTATGTTTTTTTACTTTTTTTTTTAATCCCATGAAGGGAGAACTGTTTTACATTTTTTTTTAACCACTTAGTAATTTAACCCCAATGTCTACAGCGATGCCAAAAGACGTCGCTGTAGACGAATGACCCGCACCAACCGACGTCAAAAGTCGGTGGGCGGTCGTTAAGGGGTTAAAATAATACAGTTGTGAGCCCTATAACAAATAAGAAGATAGTCCCAGAGAATCCCTTTAATAATGAAAGGTTTGAGGGAAGAAACTTAAAAATACTTAGGTATTTGCATAGATGCTGGAATGTGAACTTTGTAACACACTTGATTAGTTTTGAAACAGCATTAGGAATGCTTAGACCAAAGCTTGACTTTATTTAGCAGTAAAACTTCCATTCATGTCTAAATTCTTTGTATAATGAGCAATGGTCTTCCACAAGGTGTTCTTGGTTTGTAAGAAACAGTTAAAGAAAGTTTATTTGACAGAAATTGGCTGCAGGAACTATAGAAAGTATGGAATGAGGAAGAAACACTTACGGATGTTGTATAAATAATGAACAAATATGGTTGTTATAAGCGAACTCTGCCCATGGAGTCACATTTATCCAGCTGAGAGGTTTTTAGGAAACACTCTAGAAGTTGATTTGTTCAGTTCAGTTTGACTATTGAACTTAGAGTGATAGGCCAAGAAAAAAATCCAACTTGACATTTCAGAATTAGTGTTGAGCGATTATTATCGACAAAGTTGAAATCTGCACGGTATTTACATTGATCGGATTTTTTAGATCACGCGATAATTTAGGTTAAAATCTGTGCATAATCTATTAATATCGCGCCATTTTCGGCGCTTCCTGTCATTTTGGTGGCCAGCCAGCAATCAGCTTACAGAATAGAGCAGGTGAGATGTGTGTCTGACGTCATGACTGGGATGTGTATGGTTGCGATTGGCTGGAAAAATCACATGACCTCGTTTAACATAGAACAGCCCTTCCTAATCATGATCATTGTGTGTCAGCGTCTCATAGCAGTAGGACGTGCGCTCTGCCACTGTCCAAACAGCTCCGAAAACAGCTCTGTGAAATATCTATTTTTCACAGAGACAGCTCTACTTTTAGCTGTGATCCATAGGAAGTTAGCTAGATCAGAGATTTGCAGATTTTAGGTAGTTAGTCAGAGAATTTTAAAGGAGCATCTACCGCTGTAAAGTCACGAGGAGGACCGGGGGGGGGGGGGTCCCGGGGCGAGCACAGACAAGCTCTATAAAGGATACTGGATATTGTACAGCCAAAACTTTGTTTAGACATTGCATTGCCTTATATTAGGAAACAGATCTTTTCTAGTAAACTGCAGATCTATTTTGATTAGGTGCAAAACTCCACTTTTATTATCAGTATACATTTCAGATAGGTGTTCTTTTTTCAATTTGCCCAGTCCAGCTTTGTTGATATAGCCACCTTACAGTTAAATTTGAATACATCAATTTGTAGTCACCACAGGTTGATAGGTGCCAAAAAATACCTTTTATTATCCTGTAATACATTTCAGATACGTGTTTTTTTTCACTTTGTGGCGTAGGCCAGCTGTGTTGATAGAGCCACCTTGCAGTTAAATTTGAATCCAGCAACATTGTAGTCACCACAGGTGTACTGATAGGTGCCAAAAATACTTTTATTATCTGTAATACATTCAGACAGGTGTTTTTTTCACTTTTGGTCAGTCTACTTTGTTGATAGATCTACTTGCAGTTAAATTTGAATACAGCAAATTAGTAGTTCACCACAGGTGAATTGATAGGTGCCAAAAATACTTTTATTAATCCCATATACATTTCAGACAGGTGTTTTTTTCACTTTTGGTCAGTCAAGCTTTGCTCAAAGAGCTACTTTGCAGTTAAATTTGAATACAGCAATTTATGTAGTCACCACAGGTGAATGATAGTGCCAAAAAATACCTTTTATTATACCCGTATACATTTCAGAACAGTGTGTTTTTTTCACTTTGGTCAGCTCAAGCTTTGTTGATAGATCTACTTTGCAGTTAAATTTGAATCCCAGCAATTTTGTAGTCACCACAGGTGAATGATAGATGCCAAAAATACCTTTATATCCGTATACATTTCAGATAGGTGTTTCAGATAGGTGTAAGCTGGACCACTGCAGCTGTACACTCCGTGTTAACAGATGATTGATGATGGCACACCTGTGTCTTCTCACCCGTTATGAGCATTCAGGAGAAGCTTTTTCAAATTTTCTCTAAAAATCAGATTTGAAAAAGGTGATTCTGTTGAGGTTAAATATGTCAAAAAGGGGTCCAGGGCTGGACACGAATTGCAAAATTGAGGCCTTAAAATTTTCAGAAGGCTGGATTTCACTATGGGGTCGCATCATTTGATCTCCAGGGGAGTCTGTCCCTAATCAATGAAGAAGGATTTGGAGGAAAAATGAAACATTGAATTGATTGGCTGAATAATCTCAGAAGCCAGGAGGGCAAATGTCTTCTCAACTAGAAAGTGTTTTGGGATGATTAGACATTTGTATTACTTAAGGGGTACGGACGAATTAACACATCTACACGTGTAAAAAAATACCTTTAAAACTGCAGGGAGGGGTGTATGTTGTATGTTTATCACACTTGAAAAAAAGCAAAATGGTAATAATGTAAAACTATAAATAAACAATTCCCTAAATAAATTCTGTAAACAAATGTCAGTTACCAAAAAATAATACTAAATGACAGTCACTGTAACAAAATAGCATAGTGCCACTTTGTGATCTGTGGGTCAAACAGGTTTAGGGGTCATGCGTGGCCCAGACAGGGATAGTCTATGTCCAGTGAAACTAAAAATGGTGTTTGAAAGACTCCTTTTTCGGCACTTTTTAAAGTGGGGTCATGCAGGTTTGGGGCTCATGCTGTGGCCCAGGAACAGTATAGTCAATGTCCATTGGAAACTAAAATGGTGGTTGAAAGACTACTATTTCCGCGCACTTTTTAATCTGTGGTCAGACAGGTTTAATGGTCATACTGCGTACAGGACAGATAAAGTTAATGTCAAGATCAACTAAAATGGTGAGTTCAAAGACACCTTTTCCCGGCACTTTTTAATTTGGGGATCAGACAGGTTTAATGGTCATTCTGCGGTCCAGGACAGGTATAGTCAATGTCCAGTTCAACTAAAATGTGTGTAGAAAGACTCCTTTTCCCAGCACTTTTTAATCTGTGGGTCAGACAGGTTTAATTGTCATACTGCGGTACAGGACAGATATAGTTAATGTCCAGTTCAACTAAAATTGTTGTTCAAAGACTCTTTTCCCGCACTTTTTAATTTGGGGGGTCAGACAGGTTTAATGGTCATACTGCGTCCAGGACAGGTATAGTCAATGTCCAGTTCAACTAAAATGGTGGTTTCAATAGACTCCTTTTTCTTACACTTTTTAATCTGTGGGTCAGACAGGTTTAATGGTCATACTGTGGTACAGAACAGGTATAGTCAATGTCCAGTTCAACTAAAATGGTGGTTGAAAGACTCCTTTTCCCAGTACTTTTTAATCTGGGGTCAGACAGGTTTAATGGTCATACCGCGGTACAGGACAGTTATAGTTAATGTCCAGTTCAACTACAATGGTGGTTGAAAAACTACTTTTTCCGTCACTTTTTAATCCGGGGGCATGCAGGTGTGGGGCTCATGCTGTGTTCCAGGACAGGGATATTAAATGTCCAGTTCAAGTAAAATGATGGTTCAAATCATACTGCCTTCTGGCACTTTTTAATTTGTGGGTCATGCAGGTTTAAGGCTCATGCTGTGGTGCAAGACAAGGATAGTGAATGGTCTGTGACTTTTTTTCTGTGGCTTTTATAACATAATTGTCTTGCCTAAGATGTAGCACGTATACAGTTTGCTGTTGTGGATTTTAATTCCAGCTTCTCCATCCCTGTTTGGGTGTAAGAATGAAGGTGTTGTTCCTCTCCCATAGACTTTAATGGCATCCGGCGATAATCTATTATCGACTATCGGGTATCTTATTGATAATTGCCGATATCGACTATCGACCCGATGACGATAGTCAACGTAATCGCTCATCACTATTCAGAATTTTTAGATTTCTATCCAGAACTTGAAAATAAACTGAACTTCTCTGATACAACCACTCAGGTGACATTGCAATCAAGCAAAGTTTGGTTGTAGGTAATAACATCCATGGAAGTGTGGGTTTAGGGAGTGTCGGACTAACAAGGGGATGGCAAAAAAGAATCAAAAACCATTTCAAAAAGTGTTAAAAAAAACCCCCACAATTTTTGGGGGAAATAGAAAACTTTTTAGGGAAAACCGGATTTGCCCTTTGACAAATTAAAATAGTCCTGAAAATTTTGGTTCCCAAAAAATTTTTGATACACAGAAAATTCTAAAGCTGGCAAACAAAAATATAAAACCCCCTTTAATTAAAAATTAAAAATTTGACCCAAAGGTCAATATTTTGTTGGCCACCATTTATTTACCAGCACGCCTAATTCTCTTTGGTATTCAAGACCTCTTCACATTTTCCCGCCACTGGAATCCTCTTCCACACTTCCAGATGACATACGGAGCTTGTGATTTTAAGCCCCTTGGGCCGCCCCTATCTTCTTTTGAAATGCCCCACAGAGCTCAATAGGTTTAGCTGGAGACATGCAAGGCCCACCACATTTTAACCCTCATTTTTCTTTTAAAAGGCAGTGGCCTTTTTGGAAAGGGTTGTTTGGGGTCTTTATCATGTTGGGGAATACTGCCCCTTGGCTGAGTTACCCGAAGGGAGGGGATCAGCTCTCTTCAGTAGGGCAAAGAAAAAAATTGTCTTTTTCATGGTTCCCCCAATGAACTTTAAGCTCTCCTAACCGGGGCAGAAACCATACGCCCCAAAACCAGGACCCCCCAAGGGAATTCATTATTTCACCTCAAAATACAGAAAAGACTCCAAAAATTTAAAGTGACTGTCAATCAGAACCCGGGTTAACTGCCACATACATACTAAGGGGAATTAGCCTTAAAGGGATTCTCCACTTTGGACAATCCCTGCTTGTTAGAAGGGTCTTTTGAAAATAACAGCTCACAAATTAAATAAATCTCCTAGTAAAAATTCACTAAACTTTATTGAAGCAAAAAAATTAAAAATTTAAAAGCATACTCACCTTTATCCTGATACATAGGGATTAAACCATAAACATTCACAAATAAACAGGTCAAAAAAATTCTACGGGGGAAATTAAAAAAACTTTATCCTAATTTACCATCAATGAAACACACAGATCTGAAGTCCTCTTGATAGTAAATTCCCTGTGAAAAAAATACCTGTAAACTACTTAAAAAGGGGCTAATAGTTTTAACAAACAAATACCCCCACTTAATTTCCCATCCAAGGAGTAGCACCTGTCCCCTAAAGGACAATCTCGTCTATTGGTGGCTCACTCTACAATAATCTCAATATGGGTCTGATATCGAGTAAAATAATAATAATAATAATAATAATCTTTATTTATATAGCACCAACAAATTCCACAGCACTTAAATGAGAAGGGTTTTAAAAATTACAGACAAAAGAAATGACATTACATAGTGAGAGCGACTTACAGAAGACACAAGGTGTGAGGGCCCCTGCGAAGCTTAAAAATTATGCCTGTCTGGGGGAACAACGGGGGAGAAGTGCTAATTTACAATGGTCCAGCCTTTTTTTCATAAAAAAAGCTGGTTTACAAAAATTTGGTGAACCTGCCACCATGACAACACTATAATAGATAATATACCAAAAGCAATAAGTCACTCAAAAGAATAAAGGCATATACCATAATATAAAAAGTCCCAATGCTTTTCCCCCATTTATAACCCCATCAGGGGGCCACATGGGGGGGGAGCCACTAAAAAAAACGATACAGGTAACTTCAAAATAAAAATTAATCAAAAAATTCCCCGCTCGGGACCCACTGCAATAAACCGTAATTTGGTTGGACATCTGGCAATAACATGTATAATATCTCTGCATTGCCACCAAAGGTGAAGTTAGGCACTACATAGTGTCCATTCAAATCAATGGGCTGTCTTCTGTAATGTAGGTAAGGATAGGTCCTCCACAATGAGGTGACATGCTTTGTAATTGCTCTCCACTGTGCTAAAAAGATGAGGATCCCGAATAGGGCACCCTGCTCTACAAGCAAAGAATTTTATAGGTTATGAAAAAATTCTTAAGAATCGTTGGATTTGAAACGCGTCAACAAGGCGTTGTTTGATGCACATTTTTTCCTTGTGGCTTTGCTTTTAACCATATTATGGATCAATAAAGCGTTTCTATAATTTTTTGCTGCATTCTACGCCTTATATCATTTGGGCTGGTTCAATTCTTTGTTACTTTCCAGTAAGCTAAAATCAAATGGTGCACCAAAAATGCACCAGAGTTTGGTGTGAAACTGTCGTACACATCCATACTAGTTGGCTGAGACGACTTTTGGCGTAGAACGGGACACATTTATAAAGTGCTATGAGACACTTTCATACATACTGCTGGATCTAACAGAACTGGCGTTTCGGCGCCAGGTTCATACATGTTGCCCCAGGTGTTAGAATTCACCATCCATCAGCAGGTTATTTATGTAATACTTTATTTAGGCCTTAAAAGGGATTTATCGCTTCATCAGTTCGTGTGTTTCATTGTACTTTCAGTTTCTCAGCTCCTCAAATCCAGGGGTGTTTCTTCCCCTCACAGTTGGGTGTTATCTAACTGAAGGGGGATGACATTGTCCCTCCCCCTTCACTGTTTGGGCTCGCTCCCGAGTCAGTGTGTTTGTTTGAGCTCAGTGGAAGGGGATAGCTCATCCCTGCTCTTTCCCCCCCTCTCTGTCTGAGTCCACATGTCACTGTGTCGTTCCTCTCCCTATGCAGTCTTATTATGTAAGAGCTGTTTGTTTACATACCACAGCCCTCATTCAGTCTAGAAAGTCTTCTATGAACTCAGAGCACTGATCTCTTCTCCTCTCACAGCTGGAGGTTTGTTACAGTTGAATCCAGTCTTCTATGAACTCATCCAGAGCAGCACAAATCTGCCTCCTTTCTATGTTTACACGCAGCAGCATTAGGCACCGAGCACAATTCTGCTGTTTTCTGATTTTAGAAGCAGCTGCAGTGTTACTGTGCAGCTGCTGACTGTGCAGAGTGAAATGTTGCCGGCCCCTTATTCTGAGTGAGAGAGGCAGGAATGCACGCTCCCGTGAATACAACCGGGGGCCAGACAGAATGTAAATAAGAAGAGCCGTCAGCCAATGAAATGAAAGGAGGTGGAATCCAACTGGCACTGGGGAACAGTTTTTACACAAAACGAAGATAAGAAAGACAGTGAAAACAAGACAGCTTACATCCAATTGCAACGTTACTTGTTTTCACTGTCCCTTTATTCTGAAGGCCATTTAATGTAATAATAAAACCCCTTTAACTTATTATTATGGATAATGTCAAACGATTCACTGACACAGATGAGCGTCTCTGGAGAATAATCTACCTGAAGGAGTTCTCATTCTGCCTGTTTTATAATCTCTCTTTCTTATCTTGCAGATGTTACTATGTGGCCTGTTCATTCTACCATTCCGAATTGTACTCTTTTTGACTGTACTAATAACAGCCTGGTTAACTGCAATCATTGTTACTGGCTGCATTCCAAAAGGCAGCGTGGAGCCAATAAGAGGATGGCGGAGGTAATTGTGGGGGAAAGAACTTTAAAATATTATACCACAACGTTGATAAAGATGATGGACACTGTCTCCTTTTCATATATTAGAATAAAGTACAGTACAAGGTTTATAATGCCTACAGCTTGGTGTTACGAATCCCTTTGTCAATAAGGTGTGTCCATACTCACTCTTGAACTGTCCATTTTGTGCTGACAATGCCAGAGTGTGAAGGAAGGTATCATATTAAGAAGGAGAATGGTAATGCTAATGCTCAGCTTTCAATTTCATTTCATCAGATGCACTAAAGATCCACTTCCACTTCACACCAAAAAAACAGGGAATAAAATGTAACCATTAATAACTCACTAAAACCAATGATGTATGTAGGAAAAAGAATAAAATACTCAGTTTCTCAATTCAGATTGTTATGATTCAACATTGATTGCAATATTTTCACTACATACAGTATTAACCTTGGTTGATGTTACAAGGTTCATTTGGCATTGTAGTATACACCTGTAGCAACATTGGATGCAACTAGTCACTGTGTCTCTACTGGCACTTTCTCTTATGTTCACACTAATGCTAGGTAGCTGCAGCCCAAGAGTATATTAACAATTCTGTTGATAACAGAAGCCACAATATTCTGCTGGATGTGTCATACAACAAATACTGCTGAGACCCAGCAGACCTTCCTTGACTTAGGGTACGTTCACATGGCGTCTTGTGGCGCGAATACATCTTCATTAATGTTATTGAAAGTACGCACTTGCAAGTGTGTACTTTCAGCATGAGGCAGCCTTCTGCCTGGCATACTGTCTATTTCTCAGTGCGTAAGCTTCTGAAAGAAGTGATGTTGAGAACAGGACCGTTCCTAGGCTAAATTGCATCACCATCAACCAAATATACAAAAAGCTTTAACACAATGTACTACGTATAAAAATACTAAATAGTAATACAGTTACCAAATAACATTGCTACACAAAACCAGAATCCCAGGCTAATAGTACCAATGTCCTGCTAAGACCACAGTGACTGAATAATACACAATACCATTACTGAGTATAAACCATTATACCACAACCTATATTACCGGCACACAGTGACCATACAGTAGTGGATACCAACTGTACACAGGCTCTGCAGACATATAATTGATTACAGTAAAGTTACATCCAGGGACCTACAGGAAACGTCTCTGAAGAGTTGTTCTCTTTCTCTTCTTCTCCATCTGTCCCAGACCGACATAACGTCTACACCCGGCCACAACTCTTCACTGTAGAATTTACAAAACAAATATCTTAGACTCCTCACTTTATCAGCACTTCTCTACCAATTTCTATCTCTGCATAAACTCCCCATTTATAGCAACCCAAATGGTAATAATGACCCCCTAGTGTCCCAAACAGTACAGTAGGTACTACCCAAAACTAGGTAGGCAGTCCTCAATTAAGTAGGTGTATAGTGCCCCATTAGGTAGGTAAACTTATAGGTCCCAGGTAGTAGCCCCCTGTAGCCAGGTAGCCCTCTGTAGTCAGGTAATTGCCCCCTGTATCTATGTACAAGCCCCCTGTAGCCATGTACTAGCCCCCTGTAGCCAGATAGTAGCCCCCTGAAGCCAGATAGTAGAGCACTGTAGCCATGTAGTAAGCCCTGTAGCCAGGTAATATGCTCCCTTAGCCAGGTAATATGCCCCCTGTAGCCAGGTAATAGCCCCTGTAGCCAGGTAGTAGCCCCCTGTAGCCAGATAGTAGCCAAAATAAAACAACCAACACAGTCCTTTGTATTCAAACTTTCTTTATATATTATACCATGTATCCATATATGTCATTGCCCACAACTCTCCGGGCCTTAACATATGCAAAAAGCAACGATAAGAATAAAACCTGTGATATGTTTTAGAAGTTCATAAAAGTCTCTCCATATCAAATTAGATAATGGAACACAACCTATGACGCTGGTTTGAGAAAGGAGGAGTCAACCTCCGAAACGTCACCGATGGGCGTTAGGTAATTCCTGTGGCGGTCGATGCAAACTTGGTCTGCTATACTGCTATGCCTTGGATACCAGTAAGAATGTTTAATTATCTACTTTGATATGGAGAGACTTTTAAGAAGTTCTAAAACGTATCACAGGTTTTATTCTCTTCGTTCCTTTTTGCATATGTTAAGGCCTGGAGAGTTGTGGGCAATGAAATATATGGATACATGGTACAATATATAAAGAAAGTTTGAATACGAAGGACTGTTTTGGTTGTTTCATTTTGCATGGTTTATATGGGGTTAAGGAGAAAGCCCCTATACAGTCCTCTCCTGTGGTTCGTATAAACTTACAATATAAGGTCATGTCTGTTATCTACGAAGCCAGATAGTAGCCCCCTGTAGCCATGTAATAACCCCTGTAGCCATGTAGTAGCCCCTGTAGCCAGACAGTAGCTCCCTGTAGCCATCTAGTAACCCCTGTAGCCAGGTAGTAGCCCCTGTAGCCATGTAAGAGCCCCCTGTAGCCAGGTAATATGTCCCCTGTAGCCAGACAGTAGTCCCCTGAAGCCAGACAGTAGCCCCCTGTAGCCATATAGTAGCCCCCTATAGCCAGATAGTAGCCTCCTATAGCTATGTAGTAGCACCTGTAGCCAATAGGTTGATCCCTGTAGCCAGATAGTAGCCCCCTACATCCATAAAGATGCCCCCTGTAGCTAATGATAATAAAATAAAAAAGGGTACTCACCTCACCATGGTCCGCGCGTTCAGGTCTCGGAACTGGTGAACAGTGTAAGCGTTGTGACATCATCACGCCGCTTACGCCGTCACGCAGCTCCCAGGGACCTCCTGGGTCGGCAGAGGCTGCCAACAAAGGAGACCCAGCGTTGCAGGGGGCGTGAGGAAAGCTGTACGCCCCCTGCAACGCTGAAACATACAGAGAAGAAGGCGGGACGGTAATGATCTGTCCTGCCTGCTCCCTGTACCAGCAGCTGCACTGTGAGTGTGTGCAGCTGCTGACTGACTAGTCAGGGGCTAATCTCCGGGTGGGCGAGGCGGGTGGCCGCAGCGCCCACCTCGGATGAGCAGAGCCTTGGTGCCCCAGGCGATTGTCCACCTCGCCCGCCCCTAGGAACGGCCCTGGTTGAGAAATACGATTGTAAAATCTTCTTAACAACAATGATGATTTTACACAGCACTCAATGAGAGCTGTATCTGTTAAATGATTTTACTATATTACGTGTCGAAGTATGCCCTGTAAAGATGTTGTTTGACCAAACCCTTATAATTGGGTTCTGTCAGGTTCCATCTTTGTTTAAGAGAGCAAAAATGGATTGGCACCAGAAGGAGTATGTATAAAAATGCTAAACACCTTTATTTGGAATACATATAAAAAAACATGAAAGAAGCACACAAAAGCAACGTGTCCAATGGAAGGAGATCAGAGGGGTGACGAGCTGACTGCGTTTCGGGCCGACGTGGCCCTTAGTCTAAGCACTTAGACTAAGGGCCACATCGGCCCGAAACGCGTCAGCTCGTCACCCCTCTGATCTCCTTCCTTTGCACACGTTGCTTTTTGTGGCTTTTTTCGTGGCTTTTTATATGTATTCCAAATAAAGGTGTTCATTTTTATACATACTCCTTCTGGTGCCAATCCATTTTTGCCTTCTTGGATTATGATATAGTTACGGGTCATTACCGTTGATTAGGGCACAGATTCACCACGAGTTCACTGGACTTCCAATACAGAGGTGAGCTGCCTTTTCTCTTCCATTGTCGGTTCCATCTTTGTTTCCATCATTTGCACAGCATACAATACTGTTCTTTCTGTCAAATAAGCTGACACTTACACTAGTGGCCCAGATGGTATCACAGCACAGCTGCTTCTCTCCCGCTGACAAGGTACCGATTCTGATCCCGTTTGACCTATCCTGCTTGACTGTTATGGTTCATTTTCAGCTCTGCAGTTTTTTTCTGGGGTTCTCTCTATCTGTTGCTGATCAAACCCAGCTACTGCAATCAACTCATGCTTAAGCCATGAGTTCTGTGTGACACTTTTTTGTGTGCTGCCTCTGTGAGAATGTTATCAAGACCTGCTATAAAAGGATCCCCGCCTCCTCCGTAATTCCTGTGCCTAGGTTCCATTAGATTCTGTCGGAATAGTAAAGTTTATTCATTGCTGTTATCCTAGTAACAATTTTGCCTGTTCCTGGGTTTAGTACTTCTTGTGCAATATTGCTGCCTTTTCTGACTATAGCCAGACTATTCGGGGTGTTGCTAGGGTCCCAAAACATCTGGGACTCGGGCCCTTAAAGGAGTTGTCTCCCTACAGAGTTTCATAGGCTGCATGAATGAAATACTCTGTCACTTCCTGGTTCAGACTGACTGAAATTTGCATAAACTCCATGGTGAATTGAGCTCTGTGTTTTCAGTTGCTAATTACATCAGATTAGCTCAGAAGCTTCTGAAACTACTAACAGGACTTTTTATCTGATCCCTCAAACAAAAGCCCTAATTACAGTGCTGTTTACTTGAGATAATCAAGCTTTTTAC
Source organism: Phyllomedusa bahiana (assembly GCA_025379985.1). NCBI lineage: Eukaryota > Metazoa > Chordata > Amphibia > Anura > Hylidae > Phyllomedusa > Phyllomedusa bahiana. Next base: position 32,239 of record JAODAL010014726.1, read on the forward strand.
TGCCCAGCAGCACTGATGCTGCAGTGACCTGTGTGATGACATCACTCACTGCTATCACATAGAACAAACAGCGGGGGGGAGAATTGTTTACAGGTCTGTTACTGAGGGAACTGAAACAGCCAGGGAGGTCATAAATTCACTTGTATCTCCTTAAGGAAAACAGATGAACAAAGCAATATATTTGGAAAATATCTTTATTTTGTGTTCCTTACAATTTGAAAGCTATTCTTTGTAGCGAGACAACCCCTTAAAGTTTTTCTGAGTAGGGCTGGGTTCACACGGAGTTCTTTGCGTCTCATTGTGAACTGCGGATGTATTTTTACAGAGAAAAAACTTCTGTTCCTGTCACTAATTTTCTACACATTCCACATAGATCCCGTCCATCTCCTCAGCAGTCACTGTACAATGAAAATCAGAACTGACAAATTTGCATTTACAAAACCTCTCCCCTCCATATGACAGTGTAATACCTAATAAACAAGTCAACAAATAATCCACCTATACTTGGAGCAAATATACCAGACAACTCATTGTTACTAAAAAAAAACTACAAAATCAAGACCCAGCCAATAATATGCCCCTTAGCCAATAATATGCCCCCTTAGCCAGGTTATATGCCCCCTTAGCCAGTAATATGCCCCCTTAGCCAGTGATATGCCCCCGTAGCCAAGTAATATGCCCCCACTGCCAGTAATATGCCCCCCTTAGCCAGTAATATGCCCCCCACAGCCAGTAATATGCCCCCTTAGCCAATAATATGCCCCTTAGCTAGATAATATGCCCCCTTAGCCAGATAATATGCCCCCTTAGCCAGTAATATGCCCACCCTTACCTAATAAAAAATAAATAAAAAAAACCTACTCACCTCAGCATGGTCCGCGCGTCCAGGGCCTGCAGCTTGAGAACGGTGTAAGCAGCGTGATGTCATCACGCTACTTACGGCGTCTCCCGGGGCCCGGGACCTCCTGGGCCGGGCAGAGGCTGCTGGCTTAGGGGACCCAGCGTCGCAGGGGGGTGATAAAAGCCGTCACGCCCCCTTCGACGCTGAGGTGTATGTACAGCGCTTACCAAGCGTTGTACATACAGGGGAGAAGACAGGATGGTACCGATCCGTCCTGCCTTCTCCCTGACTCTGACTGCGCGGCCGCTGTGAAACGGCCGTGCAGTCAGAGATCAGCGGGCGGTGCCCGCACCTAGAAGCGCTCCAGGTCAACGGCAGCGGCCTGGAAGCACATTGAATATAGTAGCAATGATATGCTGGCCGCTCCATAACGCAATGTGGTGTTTGGGGCCCGGTGGTGTTTGGGGCCCCCTAGGGCCCGGTGGTGTTCGGGGCCCGCCGCGGCCCCGTTGACAGTAAATGGGACAGCGGCACCGGAGCTTCACGGTGCCACTGCTTCTCCTCGACTGCACAGCCTAATAACTAATAGGCTGTGCAGCCAACGAGCTTCCGGAGGAGCGTCCCTGCGCTGCCGGCATGATGACGTCACGCCAGCAGTGTCGAGGAAGAAGAGAAGGATGCTTGGCCGGGAAGGAGGAATGATAGCTAAGTAATAGCATTATTTTTTATTAAACCTGCTTGAAGGGAGCTATATACCAGCTGCCTGGAGGGGAACTATATACATGCTGCCTGTGGGGGCCTATATACCAGCTGCCTGAGGGGGGAACTATATACAAGCTGCCTGTAGGGGCCTATATACCAGCTGCCTGTGGGGGCCTATATACCAGCTGCCTGGGGGGGGAACTATATACAAGCTGCCTGTGGGGGCCTATATACCACCTGCCTGGGGGGGCCTATATCCCAGCTGCCTGTGGGGGCCTATATACCACCTGCCTGGGGGGTCTATATACCACCTGCCTGATGGGGCCTATATACCTGCCTGAGGGGACATATATAGCACCTGCCTGACGGGGCCTATATACCTGCCTGAGGGGGCCTATATAATACCTTCCTGAGGGAGCCGATATATACCTGCCTTACTGAGGGAGCCGATATATACCTGCCTTACTGAGGGGTCATATATACCTGCCTTACTGAGGGAGCCCATATATTCCTGCCTTACTGAGGGAGCCCATATATACCTGCCTATTTTAGGAGGGAGCTATAGAGTGTACTAACTGAGGGGACATGTACCTATAAGTTAGGAGCTTCTGAAAAGTGAGGATTCTAAGATGTGTGTGGTAAATTCTGCAGAGACAAGTCGGGGCCAGAAGAAGTCGTCCTGGAAGTCTGGGCCGAAAGGAAAAAACAAGGAAAAGACGACCACTTCTTCCTGCACTGGTTCCTGGTCCGGGCGCACTCGGGTGACACTGGAGCTCTGTTGGTGTCCCTGGAAGAGACAGTAACTACGCTAGCGGCAAAACGTCCCAGAGGTTGTCCCTGCCATCCATCTGCTAGGAGCAGGTAAGAGGAACACACCATTCACTTCTTATACTGTAGTCAGGTGGGGGCATATACTTTGCTGCTGTAACTTTTTACTTTCCTGTCTGCTTTGCCTCCTGCAGAACTTTCTGTCCAACTTTTTACAACTACAGAAAGTTTTGCAGGATATACGGTTTACTCTACTGAAGGGCGACCTACCTAACCTAGCTACCTACAGGAGGTGGGGCACACTACAATCGTACGAAGTTATACATTTATAGCTTCAGTACGGCAAATCCAGGCGCATTACTGCTGGAACAGGTAGAACACTTTAAAAGTGGTTTACCTGAGCCAGAAGTGTCGCTTTTTAGCCAGAAAGCGCTAAATCTATGACCCACAGTAGAACAGGTTCATAGATTCAGGCGCATTCTACACTATTATAGCAAAAATTGTCGCCTCTAATGTGTCCATGTGTATAATATCACATAGTAAGGTTCCAAAAAAATAAACCCCGTGCACCCGATGTTTTTTTTTGGAGGCCCAGACACTTTGGCTGTATGGGCCCTGAAATTCCTGATGGCGGCCCTGTGCAAGATATACCAGAATTTTGAAAGGATCATACTTTCAGGTGCACTATATACTGATTAAATGCGCCTAAAAACTGCCGCAGCAACACAGATTTTCGGACATGTTGCTCTAAGTCTCCAAAATTATTTCGGTTTGATTGGTAATACTCATTGGGGGATTACAGGCATTTAATGTCAAAGGCATTTTGTCTGCATGGAAATTTAAAATCCTCCCTTTCATATCCTATGTTCTTCTCTTGAACTCCCAGCTAATCAATGGGCAGTATGGTATGTCTATGGTAATATCAATGCCATTGGTAGTTAGTTGTAATATTTCTTTGAGCAGAGGCAGGTTTTCAAAAGGAAGGCAGAAGATCTAGCCTAGAGATTCTTGGCATTGGGTTATCTGAAAAAAATATAACAGGTGAGAACATACAAGAGAACAGAGAGAAGTGAAAGAATCTTTGAAAGACCCAAAAACCAGGGATCTACCAAAAACTTTTGATGCATTGGACCATATAATGTTTACTTAGGAGTTAAAAGGATCCTACCTAAAAACTGGCAAATTTTCTGCGTGAATAGACATTGATGGATATGATTGACCAACAGCTGAGTATCACATACAGAAGGAAAACACACTTGAAAGACATTTTGGCGTACAGTCATTTTTTACCCCAAAGATAAAAACTTAAGTATGAGCTGATTGGATCAAATTCATGTTGACATGTACTGCACATATATGTAGATGAAGTAAGAAGTTGGTAATCTTGCAGATGGTAGACCGGCTTGGACTGGCCTGGTGGGCTCCTGGGCATGGTGGGCCTTAAGCTACTTTTCAGGGAGAAAGGTAGAGAAAGAGAGGCAGAAAGCAAGGGTACAAAAGTCCTGTCCAGCTTGTGCAGTCATTTACAGTAGTTGTAGGCTGGATCCCAAGAATTAATTTCAGTGGTGGGCCCCATAAATAAACTCCACTGGTGTACCCTCAAGCACCCAAGTCCGACACTGAGAGTGGATGATCTCAAATCAAACAATGTATCAACTGCCAAAACACATATACCATTTATGTTTTATGTGGGTAAAACTGTGCATGAGCAAATCAAAAGATTATTTAACCCCTTAACGACTACCCGCCTACTTTGGGCATTTCAGGTCGTTCGTCTGCAGCGACGTCTTATGACGTTGCTGAAGACATTGTGGGTGGCGGTTCCCAGCACTGCAGCAGCGCTGAGAGCAGGGCTGTGCTTCACAATCCTGTTCTCAGCGCAACCTCTGCAAGCGCCGGGAAGTGGGGGAAACCAAAGCTTCCCGGCACTTAATCCTTTGATTGCCACAGTCAGTGACCACAGCATAATCAAAGGGCTCCCCCTGCTCTGTTGGGTGATTGGGACTCTTCACAGTCAGCCCTAGGACCTACAGTAGCCCCAGGGCTGTATGTGTAAGAAGCCAGCAATCAGGGCAGACTGTGTGCTTCCATGATTGCTGCCTGTGTTAAACTGACAGAGATTATAATGTATTTGCATATATTAATTTGAATTACAAAGTGAAAAAAATATATATAAAACAGTTATCCCTTCATGGGATTTAAAAGAAAGTAAAACACATAAGAAGTGTAGAATAAAATAAATCCTAAAACAACAAATATTTAATAAAAAATAATTGTGAATACATTACACACAAAAAAACCTACACATATTAGGTATCCACACAACCATAATAACCTGTAGAATTAATCTACATTAATTAATTAATTAAAGTTATTAAGTGTGAAATGTGGATGGTATAAAAAAAAAATAAAAAAACAAAGAAGATTTGAAAAAACTTATGCAATAATTTATAAGTGAACTTAAACTACTCAACCAAAAAGTACAACTTGTCCCACATAAAACGAGGGCCTCATACAACTGCAGCATCGGAAAAATAAAAAAGTTACGATTGTTAAAATGCAAAGAGGCAAAAACTAAAAAAATGTGCTGCTCATTAAGGACTTTCCAGGCGTTTGGCTGAAGGGGTTAAACATAATGGTGAGTTGAGCTCGATTTTTGTTTATGGGCCATCACAAGGGCTATTTTGTCAAAACTTTTTGAGGTTTTTCGTTCCCAGCATTTACTTTAAAACCCTTCATATGACCAGGCCTTGTAAACACCCTTGAATATGTAAAAATTAAGAAAAAGAAATAAGGCAAAGGAAAAGGCTGGTGCGGCACTAACTCATGTTTCACTGTACTGACCCATCCTCCATCATGTCACCGTACTGACCTCAGTCCATCACGTGTCACCATACTGACCCCTCCCTCATCATGTGTCACCTTACTGACCCCAGGCCATCACGTGTCGCTGTAGCGACCCCGGTCCATCACGTGGCACCATACTGACCCCAGTCCATCACGTGTCATCGTACTGACCCCAGTCCATCACGTGTCACCGTACTGACCACAGTCCATGACATGTCACTGTACTGACCCCAGTCCATCTCCTGTCACTGTACTGACCCCAGTCCATCACCTGTCACTATATTGACCCCAGTCCATCACGTGTCACTATTCTGACCCCAGTCCATCACGTTTCCCTGTGCTGCAATGTGCACAAGCCACTGGCATACCCGTGGAGATGACACGCAGTGGCTTACTGGAATGGAGGTCAGTACAGAGGTGAATATGTTTTGTTTTATTTATTTATTTTTTTTTGCCTTAGCATCCTTTTAATTAATTGAGGTGCACAACTCATTTAATATTTAACTGCTTTTGGCAAATCAGCATGCCTAATTAGTAATAGATACTGGTTAGGGGCTGTTCACATAACATTTGTGATGAACGTTAAGGGTGTACGGTCCAATGCTAAACATGTCCATAGGGTTTAATAACTCAATGAAAGCCAGTCTATCTAGTATATCCTTTTAGATGCCTGTTGGCTGGTATACATCACCATATGGCAAAGAATACCTCTGTATTGCATCTGTCATGGCCTCTGTTATAGATTTACATCACCAAGCATATGTTAAACGGAGGTAAAAATTGTAATGTCATAGCCACACTAGGCTGTAGGTATATTGTCTTAATGTGTACCTAACAGAAAGTGTCAGTAAAGACACAATGACTGATAGCAACAATGGACACCATAGCGCTATATGATTCTGGTACACTGATTTATGTGTAAAGGGTGATATGTATTGAGTATACGCAATCATATTTGTATCACAGCAATCTGAACTGAGAAACCAAGACTTTCCATCCTTTTTTTTTTCCTCAGCATACATCATTGGGGTTGTCATCATAAACAGGTTCTCTAGGTCTTTTTTTCTATATTATTTAAGTAAACCTCAGCTGCTGCTGTACTAAAGTAAAAAAAAAAAAAAAAAAAAAAAAAAAAAAAATAATATATATATATATATATATTAAATATATATAGATATTATATATTAATATATCATATATATGTTTGCGTAGCTCTTACCAATCTCCCCTGTTCTTCTCTTACAGGAGTTTTCTCACCATGCTGTTTCACAGTTCACAGTCACAGGCAGCATCAGGTTCACTCAGCTTATTCATGCTGTGGCTGGTTCTGTATCAGTTAAAAGCATATTTAGCTCCTCTATAACTAGCTGAGCTTTACAGTGACATAAGTGCATTAGATTAAATCTGTAGAAAAAAAGCTACAAGAGGAGTACCAAGCTAATCCTGTTACAGAGAAAGATTATTCTCCGTCCGACCATGGTGACATCACTGCTTGCTCTTTGACTAATCAGGAAGGGAGATATGGATGGTAACAGAGACACTTGTGTACACTTGAAGCAGATAAAATCTCTCATCTCTTGACCAGGGTAATATCAAAAGAGCAATGTATTTAGTCTTCATTTACCCTTCCCTTCATGTTGAAAGCTTATCATTGTAGAGAAAAAAAAACCTTTAACATTTAACTCCAGCGTTCACTTGAAATTGCAACTTTAAGCCATTCACTATCACTACAGAACGGGGAAGAACGTCAACAGAATCATTGCTAGACTGGCTGTGAGGAGTGAGATGAGAATAAATTTATATACATAACAAAGACCCAGAGAACCCCTTTAATTTGTTGCATTGTTTTGACTTTGTCTTGGTATTTTGGTATGTATTGAGCAGGTCGGCAAACTCGGGTGGCAAAAGTGCTAACTGAGCCATTGAAGTAGCTTAATGTGGTCAAAGGGTATGCTGCCAGATAAACGATGTAGACTTTTGCTTTAAACACAGTATGGCAGATTTTCTAAAACTATGAAATTGTAAACTTAGATTTGACACTCAGAAAGTGCCAAATTTCTCATAGTGGCTATTGATGTTTGATACATTTGTCGCATCTTTAGACACTGCTGTCTATCTTTACACTTTCTTTTATTTGGTTTTGTTTACAACAATAATTGCACCCAAATTTTGGTGCATGATTTTTCATCACAAACTACACCCCTTTCTGGCAAACCACATCTAATTTACCACTAAACCATACCCCTTGTTGAATAAAACACAAAGGATGAAATCTATTAGGACTGGAAGAAAATATGTCTGCTTTATTGAAAAGTGCAGATGAGTAAAATGTGGCAGATTAAATCAGGCTCAATAAATTTAGTGCATCTGTTTAAAAAATCCAAGCCACTGGCACCTGTAGTACATTTGCAAATTTTAGTGTAAATTTTTTGGGCAATGCAAGACCACACTCCTTTTGGTAAGCCCCACCCACGCTTTCCAGAATACTGGCATACATTCATATATTTCCCCAAAACTGGTTGCATCGTGTCTAAAACTAAAACACATAATAAATATGGTACAAAGCATGTACTCCAATCGTTGGTGCAAATTGTGCTAGAAATCTGACGAAATTGCATCAGTATTTTTCTTGTCAGTATGATGAGCTTATTAAAATTTATTTTTGTAACATTTTCATCAGGAAGGTGGCAAAACATTTCCTTAGCTGCCTTGGACGCCTACTTTTCTTTTCTATGGGATTTCATGTTCGGGTCATTGGAAAACCTGCAAGTTCCTCAGAAGCCTCAGTTTTTGTTGTTGCTCCACACTCTTCCTTCTTTGATGGTATTGCAGTCATCACATCAGGGATGCCTTCCACAGTGTCCAGAGCAGAAAATATTTCAGTGCCCATATTTGGAAGTAAGAGACGCTTTCTGTTCACTTTTACATATCATTATTATATAACGTTTTCATATTTTATTTGCTATCAGCTATTTAAATTGACTGACATATCTGGTATTGGGGAAAAACATCTTTGTCGACATCTATGAATTTGCCACTTTGTTGCTGTATATTGTGTGTTCTATAGATATATGAAAAGGTGTATGGCCAAACTTGGTGCAATGTGCGTCTAATGACACATTTCAATGCGCCAAAGTTTGGTGTGAAACTGCCATACAAAGTTTGGCACAAAACACTATTCACTTTCATTCATACTTTCCTATTATAGAGTCCTCTATATCTATTTACAACTGGTGTGTCGACACCAAGTTACAAAAACGGTGCATGCGAATTCATTGATGTCCCCCCTACTTCCCCCCCACACCAAAACTAACACTAAAAAAAGCTTGTCTTTTGGGGCATGATAAAACAATACAAAAAAACAAAAACCATAAATGGTCTTGTTACATCGCTTTTTTTACAGAAATCCACAGCATTATATTTGCTGTGGATTTCTGCAAAAAACACGCCAAAAAGTGTGCAAACAATGCTGCAAAAAACGTCCGACGCTTTACAGAGACTTTAATAGTACATTTTTTGCCCTGCTCGCTTTTTGCAACATGTTTTAAGAAACGACCAGCAGCACAAAATGAGCAGAAAAAAACATTCAGTGGAGACAACAGGATGTTTTTACTATAGAAGTCTATGGGAGCTGCTTTCAGTCATTTTTCAGCGTTTTTCTAAAACGAAAAACACTGAAAAAACTGACGTTTTTGTGTGCGGTGGAGACATAGCCTCAAACCCCTGAATCCATGAGGCGATACATAGATCCAAGAATAGAAAAAGAAGTAGCAAAAAAAAGGGTAGTGTGAACAAAAGATCAAGCCATCCCCACTGCACGGGTTTTCGGCCGTTTTTTCAGCCGGTTTGCGGTTTTTTTCAGACCGCCTAAAAAACCCGGGCCGAAATGACACAATTGTGCTCTAGGGAAAAACCCGTGCAGCAGTCCCCACTGCACGGGTTTTCCGCCGGCGGTTTTGTCCCCGGGCGATCGGACAAAACATTAAACATGCACAATCTTCCGTCCGGTTTCCGGACGGAACATGTGCATCTCAATGGGAGGGGGGAGGGCTGTTCTCCGCTCATCGCGTAGAAAAGGGGACGGCCGCAAAACAGGACAGATACCGGCCGGCAAACCGACCGGTATTTGTCCACTGCCGTGTGAACGGCCCCTTATTCCTCCAAGAAAAAGTGCAACGTTTCGACTGACACAGCAGTCTTTATCCAACATAGTGACAGAGTGTATAAGTGTGTAACTATTGTGTGTAGCTATTTAAATACCCCTCAATTAGCATAAGAACCAATCGTAATATGATATACACCTCCAAAGTAAACAAGAGCATATCCTATATAGATATACATATACATACATTATTCCATCACAGTGCATAGCATGAAAAAAGTGCACGTGTCCCCATAAAATCCTGCTAATACATAATGTAGGAGGGAGTACTGAAATAACGTAAGCAGTCGACGAAACCTGGCATCTCCTCAAGTCCACTGCACCTGCATCAGTTTGCCAGGGCTCACAATCATAGCTACTAAATCACGATAACACAACTGCTCATGGTGAGCCTCTACTGACACCATTGAATTCCTCGCACCTATCTATGTGCTTTTACTCCTCGTTCTAATAACTCTTCTAAACCAGTATTCAGTGTCGGGCAGGACTATTGGGCTGCTGCATTTTATGTTAAGCAGCACTCTGAACCAATGAGACACATGAAGGATGTGAGGGGCAAAACAAAGGTCCAAAAACATACAGGTGAACAACAGGAAGGAGACAGCAATGTGTAGCTAACAGGTAGAGGTCAGCTCCAGGCAGGAACAAAAACAGGAGCCAGAGAAACAATGCAGGAAGTAAACCTGCACAACACAAACCCATGCCAAATAGTTAAAAATGCTAAATAACTTCCCCAGTAAGGATGATGGACTGCAGCTGTGATTGCTGAAGTCAAGTGTTTAACTGTTGCCTTGAGGGAAGGCAGAGAAAACACTTGACTATCTACAGTACATCAGCTGCCAGGGTCAAAGAGCATGTTGCAGCATGATGCCTGGAGGATCGTTACAATATTTGAATAGAAAACTGAGTAAATCTTAGAAATGAAACTGAAAGTACTTCTTACCCTTGACCACATACAGTGATTTAGAGTTTGCTCTGTACACACTAATGCAGGGAAAGACGTTAGTCACTGTATGTGTATCTATATGTATTGGGGTCTGTATGCCATTATTTTCAGTATATGTGGTTACTTGACCTTGTATGGCAGAAGTGTATTTTAGTTTTCCTGTATTGCAGCTATACTTCGTGCCCTTCAGCCTGTACTGGTATCAAGAGTCGATCCTGATTCTCGTCGGAACACAATCAATGAAATAACAAAGAGAGCAACATCAGAAGGCCAATGGCCCCAGGTTTGAGATTTTATTCTTGTAATAAAGGCAGACAGTTTACATGTTCATGCCATGCCTTGTTTAATGATGCTTTGGTGGTCACTGAACGATGATGAAACTGCAGTGTAGCTTTTATGGCCCTCCTGGAGGTCAGCTTTGGCCATCAGCAATTGTGAATAATGCTTCTTGTGCTTTATTTATTTTTGTCACTTTTTATTGTAATCTTTGTGTGATGAAAATGAGATAACTCCTATAAAGCATTCTCTACAGCGAAGGAAGCGTCAGCCTATTAAGAGGTTCAATGGTCAGTTTATAAGCTACAAGATTTCATGATTTTTTTTTTTTAAATCTAGATAGTCAAACATAAAAAAAATAAGAAAAAAATCAAAATTTTCACAAAATGGGAGACATGTATGATCGGGTTTTTCACCCTTTTCTGGTGTCAAATGCGCCTAAGTGAGCCGGCTACGATGTCTAATGCGCCTCATAAATTTGTTAGGCGCATTGTTCACATGAGGGGGCGTTCTGGGGTGTTCTGGGGCGTGTCGCACCACACTCGTATTATTAGACACATATATGAATGAGACGCATCACTGCTTGGACAGGCAGACTTATTTCAATGTGATATGACTGAGCCTGAAGAGTCGAAGTGGAGCTAAATTTGCTGTTAGGGAAAAAAATGTCCAATATTCCTCAACTTACACCAGAACAATAATAGACAGTAATTTATGATAATTATCAAACTATATAAAATTAAATTATTTAAATTTAATAAAAAATGTTATCATATAAAATTAATAAAAAATATATAATATCCCAAAACTATAAAAATGTCTCCTATAAAATATTTTTTTCAAAATAAAAAAATCTAAAACTAATTTTACATTAAATAACCCACTGATTATGTTGTTCAGATGTAAAAAAATTCATTTTTACTACATTAAATTTAAAATGTATTTTTGCTGCTCTCCGCCTTTATTCTACGTACAGCAAGAACTAGCACAGCACAGGTATTGCTGAGACCTGTGGTCCACCAGGCAAGATCAGTACCATAGTTTTGATTCACTCATTTGTCTGCATGTTTACTAAGATAATTACATTACAACCAGTAGATTCTCTATACAAAAGACAAAGGATCTTTCTCCCCAGTCCCTTCAAAGCGCATTCATGTTCCTTGCCATCAGATAAAAAGTGCAAACACTCAAGCCAGATCAGCTACTGGTACTATCTAATGTAAACTGTCAGGAAACTAAGGGCATGTAAGCAATGCTGTAGCTCTCACATGATTCACTTTTTTTTAATGACATATATTTAGAAAAGTGATTAAATACCCATTTTGGAGGATCCCACGTCAACATTAGATCGTGGAAAAACCCCTTTAAAGACCTCTGTATTAAACCCTGGATGCAGTATTTCACAAAAGTGACTACACCCCTCACATTTTTGTAAATATTTGATTATATCTTTCTTGGGACAACACTGAAGATATGACACTTTGATACAATGTATGGCAGTCAGTGTACAGCTTGTATAACAGTGTAAATTTGGTGTGCCCTCAAAATAACTTCAATTTCTAAATCGATGGCAACAAAAGTGATTACGCCCCTAAGTGAAAATGGATAAATTGTGCCCAAAGTGTCAATATTTTCCAACACTGGCTTAACTCTCTTGGGTGTGGAGTTCACTAGAGCTTCACAGGTTGCCACTGCAATCCTCTTCTCTCCATGATGACATCAAAGAGCTGGTGGGTCTTAGAGACTGTAATGTCGTACACTGAAAATTCAATGTCTTTTAAGTCATCATTAAACCATGTCTCAGAGTGTGAGTCATCCACCCCTCCCCCCTGTGTGAAAGGAATTTCTAGCCTGGGTCTGCAGAGTCTCACCCCCAGCCCATTTCCGGTTTAATTACTGGCAATGTAAGATAACATGGGCCCTATGTCCTTTATGGCCTCAAAAAGTGGAATTGTATATGCAGCCTGTCCCCGGAAACCTGATAAACTAAGACCCCCCCACAAAATACACTTTTTATTGATCTGCCCAAAGCAACTTGTGGCAATAAGTACGTCAACAACCCTCATCAACAATATGTGTATCCCCCCCTCATCAATAGTCAACCAGTAAAGAGTTGAGCGATTGCGTTGGCAATATCGAGATCTATCGATAGTCGATAGTCAGCCGCTACGATAAGGTTTTTCGATAGTAGCAAACGATTATTCCTCGAATGACCATAAATTCCTATGGGATAGCAAAACAACACCTTCATTATTACACCCAAAAAATGGCTGGAGAAGCTTAAATTAACATCCACAACAGTCAAATGGATACGTGCTAGCATCTTTAGGCAAACACACTTAGGTTATAAAATCACAGAAAAATGTCGACAGACCATTTACTATCCCTGTCCTGTTACCAACGGAGCCTGACCCTTAAACCTGCAATCACCCACAAATTAAAAGTGCCAGAAGGCAGTATGATTATGAACCATCATGTTTACTTGACTTGGACATTGAATATCCCGTCCTAGGGAACGCAGCATGAGCCCCAAACCTCAGAGTACCCCCACATTAAAAAGTGCCGCAAAAAGCAGTCTTTCAACCACCATTTTCGTTGAACTGGACATTGACTATACCTTCTTGAGGCCACAGCAATGTATCCCCCCAACCTGCATGACCCCCACAATTAAAAAGTGCGGAAAAAGGAGCCTTTCAACCTACCATTTTAGTTTCACTGGACAAGACATACCTGTCACCTTGGGCACAGCAAGAGCCCCAAACCTGCATGACCCCCACATTTCAATTTTAAAAAGTGCCGAAAAAGGAGTCTTTTCAACCACCATTATATTTCACTAGACATTGACTATACCAGTCCTGGGCCACATGCATGAGCCCAAACCTGCATGACCCCCACATTTAAAATTAGCCGAAAAAAGAGTCTTTCAACCGACCATTTTAGTTTTCACTGGACATAGACATATACCTTCCCTGGCCACAGCATAGCCCCAAACCAGCATGACCCCCACATTTAAAAAGGCCAGAAGAAAGGATGTCTTACAACCACCATTTTTATTTCACTGGACATTGACCTATACCAGTCCTGGGCAACAGCATGAGCCCCAAATCCTGCATGACCCCCCACATTTAGAAAAGTGCCGGAAAAAGGAGTCATTCCACCCACCATTTTAGTTTCACTGGACATTGACAATACTGTCCTGGGCCACACATGACCAAACCTGCATGACCCCCAGCAATTAAAAAGTGCCGGAAAAAGGAGTCTTTCAACCACCATTTTAGTTTCACAGACATTGACTTATACCTGATCCAGGCCACAGCATGACACAGGGCCGATTTACAGTGGGTGCGTTAAAAAAGCCCAGCTGGCTCCGTCATCTGATTAAACACGCATGTTTAAAATTGCCCTGAAGACGTCAGCAACGAAAACAGTCTTGCTGAAGCAGAGTGAGGAAGCTGGAAGTGTGAAACTCCATCCTTTCCTCTGTACACACCAGTCAATCCCTGGGTAGAAGGCCGCTTGCCCCTCGTATAGTGTGGACCAAGTTGAGCTTCACTTTGGAAATAACAGGTGTTAACTCTCCGTTACACCAACCCAGTGCCCTTTATCTTGCATTCTTTTTTCTCATTTACTCACGGCTGGAGGAAATGGTCTCTGTACTTTTGTTCTCCTGTCCGTGCTCCATACTCCATGTCCTCATGAATAACCTACACTCAGCGTCAAGTTTTTCCTGTACCTCCTTGTACAATTCAGAGAATTTTTTTAACTAGCTAATTTTACATGCAAGTTTTTTAAGAGTACCATTAATTCTAGAAAACCTTTTTAAAATAGAGAATCCACCATTCTTTGTTTCTCTTTTTTTCATTGTATTAAAATGGTTGTCTAATACAGGATAGATAGCTAATGTTAAAGATCTTGCAAAAACAAGTCATTTTGGCACATAATGTGTCCATTAACAGGATGTCCTACCTATTCCTGTTCGGACAGCAACCATCACCCTTTGAGCCACTCTTGACAATTGTGAAAACAAATGTCTGTTAGAAACAAACATTTTTTTAGAATGGGAACCTTAGTATAGCTGCATGTCACAGCAAAAAAGCCCCCAAAAATTCAAAGCATGACCCCTTGAGCCACTTTGGTCAATTGTGAAAGAACAAATGTCTGATAGAAAAAACAACATTGTTTTAGAATAGGACCTGTATATAGCTAGCATGTCCACAGCAAAATGCCCCAAAAATTCAAAGCATGACCCTTGGAGCCACTTTGGTCCATTGTGAAAACAAATGTCTGTTAGAACAACATTTTTTTATATAGGACCTTTAGTATTGCTGCATTTTCAAAGCAGCATGAACCCAAAAAAGTTAAAAATGACTTCTCATCCACTTTAAAAATTGTGAGGGAGAAATCCACTAGAAGCCACATTTCGTTACAAAGACCATGATTATTTGCTGTATCTCACAGCTAACATGACCCCAAAAAATTCTAAATATTAACTTCTCAGCCACTATTAAAAATTGTGAGGGAGAAATGCCACTTAGAAGCCACATTTCTGTTTCCAAAGGACCATAATTTAGCTGTATCCTCACAGCAAACATACCACCAAAAATTATGAATAATACTACTCAGCCACTATTAAAAATAGTGAGGGAGAAAATCCACTTAGAAGTCCACATTTCTGTCCAAAGACATGATTAATGCTGTATCGTCACAGCAACATGAAACCTCACACCATTGACAATGCGAAAACTCTAAGATAAAGTGAGTAAAATGGAATACGGTGTGGTCATGAAACCGGCTGTCTTTTACAGTCTCCTCAACAGCAAAACCAGCAAAATAACTGTTGGAAAGAGAATTAAAAATTGCAGTTAGAAATGATCATTATAAAAAAAAGAATTCAAGAGGACCATTTCTGTCTGAAAAAGGAATGTAAGTAGACTGCAACTAATCGGTGACCTCGGCAATTGGGCCCGACAACATCAACAGATATCCAAGCGCAGATTCATCTTTATTAAATCAAACGATCCACATTAATCTGTGGAAAGCGGATGCGTTTTTGTCTTGTCATGACTCCTCAGCTGTGCTGAAGGTCCGACTCAGAAATGACGCTGGCTGCTGGCATGAACAACACCTCTATGGCGAGACCGACCAGCTCGGCCATTCTTCCATTTTGATACCCAGAAGTCTATAGGACGAACACAGATAGCAAGATAACATCGGTGTTGAGACGCAGTATATCGTGCACCATGATCTTAAGCGATCTTGTGTGTTGGATGTGGGCCCTGCATTGCATGCGTTGTGAGGAGGGAAAACCAAAGATTGCCAGAGGTCACCCATTAGGCTTCTGCCACCTTGCCTGCTGCTGCCGCTCGCCTACTTGGGCACTCTACTGCATGTCACGTCGTCTGATGTTTTCCAACGTACATTTGGGGAACCGGGAATCCAGACGCAACAGATTTCTCCAGTTGATTCAATCAGCAAGTTTCCATTTCCTGCATTTTACTCGTCTATTTGGTGGGTGGAAGGAAAGTTCTGATTTTTTGTTTTGTACCTGGGAAGCCAGAAGGGTGGCCCCCCAGTAACTGTTGTTCATTTTGAAGGCCTTAAGCGAGGAACAGTTGAGGAAATGAGGCAACCAAGCACTCATGTGAGATATAGAGCTTGATTTCCCTAGCTCTGGGTCGAGGGGCACTAGCAAAACTGATCCTTCTTCATCTTCTCCTCCGCCCCAAATTCGCCGCCAACCCTCTTTCCAGCAGGGACGTCTAACTCCGGTTCAAGGATAACCTCCTCCTCCTCCTCCTCCGCTGCCTCGGTCACAGCTTCAACACAGCCCTGACTTGCCTGAGATATGCAACCCTGAGAGCTTAGTGCGCCACCTTGTGCACTACTCTTTTGGACCCCCGAACCACTCCTAATGAAGACCGATTAAATTGGGAAACTTTTCGGGCCTTGTGGATTTTTGACGGAAGAAAGGCTCCGATCCGCATCTGAGGTCCGTCTCCTCCTCCGTCGCTGGCGGGACCTGTTGTTTCAGAGTTCCAACGATCGATTTCCATACTAAGATCATCCACAATCTCATGCTGACATGGGCATTGTCCGCACTGACCATTTTTGGTGCTTCTTCAAAACTGTCAAGTATGGTGCTAACTCTTTCAACCTGCCTCCACCTCCACTCTCGGTTGTATCAAAGCACCCCGAGGATCCTCAACCGCTTCTTGTCAGGCCAGTTTCACTCTCGTACTGGCCGTAATGGCAATTCGCGCTGCGCCACAATCGATGAGCATGTGGAGGTTGAATTCCAGCGTGTTGACCACGTCAACAATGAGAAACGGTTGAAGTGGAGGCGAGCTGAAAAAAAATGCTGCAACGCAGCCAGGCGGGACAAGCAGGGTGCAACGCGAGAATGCGAACTCAGACCTCGAGCATTCTTCAAGCACAGCTCCATACCCGGGTAGGCTTCTTTAGAAATTTCTGGACGACAAGGTTCATGACATGTGCCAGGCAAGGATTGTGCGCCCAGTGCCTAACGAACTTTAAGGCGGCCAGCAATTTCGTTCGTTCGCCCGTTATCGCACCACCACCTGCCTGCACAAGGTTCTTGCACCCCAGCAGCGCTCGGCTCCTCAGTTGCTAGAGCCTACCCAAGCTCTCTGAAACTGTGTGGGACGGTCCCCCTCAAGGCGATTAAATTTCAACACGGCCTGGTGTCTCTGGCCGTGATGCCACCAGAGACCTTGGGGGAAAGAGCCCTGCACATCCCTGCGGTTGAAGACGTGCGCCGACCTGAGAGCACCGTCACCCCAAGACATCCACCCAGCTCACCCATGACTGTCACAAATATACCCCTTTGCGTGCTTACAGTCCTTTTGTCTGTGAGATGCCCTTTTCCGGGACCAATGCAGACAACGGTTTAAAAATTTTTTAGAGGGAACTCTGGCCACGGGGACCCTTTTTTTCCCGGGAAAAGAAATGCCTCTGGGCACTTTTTTGGGGGCGCGAGGGCCAGATGGGGAACCCATCTGTTCCACCAGACCGGAAAGCAAATTTCCAAGGCCAAAACCTGGCAATGCCGACATTCAGGTTTTTGGTTTGGAGGGTTTTGGTTAAAGGTTTTTCTGCCCCAAACCGGGAAGACAAAGGGGCTCTAGACGGCCGCTGACCGGTGCAGGCGAAAACTGGGGAAGGAGAAGGGGTAGGAGGTCTCTGGGGTCGGGGTGGTATTTTGGGGGCAGGGTGGGGGCGAAGCGAGGCTGATCCCGATCATACTCTGAGAACTGGGCACTAGAACCTTTGGGGCGGGAGGGGGAGGCGGAGACAGGGGGTTTACAGGGGTTGGCCCCCGGGGCTCTCTGGCCTTTTTTCCCCAAGTGTTCCCCATTTCAACTCTCTTCGCTGCATGTGACTAGACATTTGGTGGTGGTTAACCATTTAAGGTTTGCTTTATGCTCAACTTATGCGTTACGCAAAAGGCGGCATATGACATCGCTGTGGTGAATCAGAGGCTTGCTCAAAGAAAGCCGCCGGCTTTAGAGGTCCTGACCTTTTTGACGGCGATAAGGCGAGTGAGCGTGGGTTTTTGCGCTGACCGTCGGCTGGCGGAAGGGCCGATATCACGGACATCTGAGACCCGCCCATCTCCCTTTTGTGCGGGACGCCCTTATTGACACTACCCCATCGTCTTCCTCCTCGTCCACCTGAGAAGCGCTCGCCAAGCAAATTCAGCGAAAAGACCAGGATGGATCCGCAATGTCGTCATCATCAATCTCATCAACACAGAGACTGTCGTCCAACTTTCTGCATCCCAGAAGCTGCGGGCTACGAAGCAAGGTGCAGCTGCAGAAGGCGTTGCCGACCGCCCGGTAAGTTTGCTTGATTGACCTGTCTTCCTCACCTCCTCTGATGGCAATCAGTAACTGGGCGTCATAGCAGAGCAAAATCATCCTTTTTGGCCTCTTGATTTTTTAACATGCCTTCTGACCCCAACCGCATTTTGTTCATCAAAGAGTCTATCCAGAAAATGGATTATTCCACAGTGTGGTACACGAGTATACATTGGGCTGCTTCAAGTGGACTGAATGCTGGTGAAGCTGATATGGACATTTGTTGGCGGTGAACTGCGAGACATGATGTAAGACTGCTAGATGCAGGTTGCATTAACCACTGAAGGACGAGATTTTGGTGCGAGCGATGTTCGTTACTTATATCACAGGGGCCCTGACCCATCGTGCTGACAGGCCTGACGGTCCAGCAACTGACATCCGCTGGCATGCTGTTGTTGACCAGCACTGAAGAGCACCTTCTCTCGTACCTCTTACCTCCATGTGCTACCACCCCTCTTTGCTCTCTTACACACCGTTCATTTCGTTTCCATGTTCAGAAATATAAAAATTTGATAAGGAGTATGAATAGTTTTTGGAAAGTCTACATATTAAAGACGGCAAATCACAGCTAATCTCAATCCCTCGAATCACAAACAAAATTGCAGGATACAAATTTAAGTGCAAGGTGACAGTCAACAAATCTGGACTGGCAAAAGTCCAAAGAAGACACGTATCGTTATGTTTTGGTATAATAAACTGTATTTTTTGCACCATTCATCACCTGTGGAATATCAGATTGCTGTTTTAAAAAGATTTAACGTAATGCTGTGTCAATAACATGCTGGGTGCGCAAAATTCTAAAAACACGTAACTGTATAATGTTTTTGTGATAATAAACGTATTTTTTGCAACCTTTCAATTCACCCTGTGGTGAATATAGAATTGCTGTTTTAAAGATTTCTAGAGCGCGTCAATGAACATTGCTGGTGCGCAAAAGTACAAAAACACGTAACTGTTATTTTTTTGATATAAAAAACTGTATTTATTTGCAACCTTCAATTCACACTGTGGTAAATATAGAATTGCTGTTTTAAGATTTAACGTATATGCTGCTGCGTCAATGCACAGTCTCTGGTGCGCAAAAGGACAAAAACACGTAACTGTAGATGTTTTGATATAATAAACTGTATTTTTTGCACCTTTCCAATGTCACCTGTGTGAATATAGAATTGCGTTTTAAGATTTACGTAGATGCTGCGTCAATGAACAGTTCTGGGTTCACAAAGGAAAAAAAACACGTAACTGTTATGTTTTGATTATAATAACGGTATTTTTTGCACCTTTCAATTCACCTGGGTGAATATAGAAGTTGCTGTTTTTAAGATTTAGCTTAAATGCTGCCGACAATGAACAGCTGCAGGGTGCGCAAAAGTCACAAAACACGTAACTGTGATTTTTTCGTACGATCCCCGGTAATTTTAGCAAACAAAACACCCTGTGCTGACTAACAAGATTGCTGGGTTGTAATTTAGTGCAAGGTGGATAATCAACAGTCACAGGTATAATGGGTAAAATTGAACACCTACTGAAATTATACTGATAATCCAATGAGTTTGTGCAGCTAACAAAGAGACCTGCATTACTAGAAATGATGTTTATCCAATATAAGTTCAGGCTTGCCCCAATAGCCAGAAATATTTTCAATAGCAAACTGTTAATAATAACAGATATTCGTCTACAATTTTCTACACTAAGTCTTCGTGAACTTTATCCATGTCTTGTATAGATAGAGCTTGTCTGTGTTTCCCGGGCCCTCCCCCCCCCGCTCCCACCGCCGTGATTTGCAGTGAGATTCTGCTTTAAAAATTCTCTAGCTAACTACATAAAATGTTCCAAGTCCCTAATTCTAACAAATTGAAGGATCCACCAGCTAATAGTAGAGGTTTCTTCTGCTGTGCAAAATAACAATTTCCGCTGAGTTGCTTTGGCCACAGGCAGAACGCAGGCCTATCCCATGAGACGTGAAGAGACACGAGGCTGAAAAGGAAACGCTCTTCTATGTAAACGAGGTCATGTGATTTTTCAGCCAATCAGCAACCATCACACATCCCAGTCATGAAGTCCACACAACACCACCCTGCTCTATTCCTGTAATCTCACTTGCTGGCCGCCAAAAGTTACGAGGAAGCGGCCGAAAAAGCGCGATCTTAATAGATTGATGCACATTTTAACCTAATTTTCGCATGATATGGAAATTTCGATTCACCATAAAAAACCTTGCCGATTTTCAACTTTGTTGATAAAAATCGCTAACACATAAACCATAAAGAGTAGGAAAAAAATGAAGAGGCGGGAGAATCTGGACAGGAAAAGAATGTTGGACACACCACCACTGGTGTTCATATTTGGGGGGTTAAATCCTGTTTGACGTGCCCCTTTATTCATCCTTACCCCGGGACCGGGAAGTGAAACAGCTTAAAGTGTGAATTTTTTTCCAAATTTTTATCCCTTTATTTTCAAAACTGATTGATGTATGTCATATTCATTTTTTTAAATTTTGTTTATGTAACATTGGTACATCGTTCATTTTAAAAGGATCATAATACTTGGTTCTTGTTGTTGCAGGGATCCATTTCCTTGAAGGGGGTTATTTTTTTTGTACTGCGGGAGAAGGATTTGAGCCGTAGCATTTTTTACGTTTTTTTAAAAAATATCTTTCGAACAATTCCTTCCGGCTGTTTCTTTTTGATATTAAGGAAGGTGGGGGGCCCCGGGTTTTTTTTTGGGGGCTGGAACTGTCTTTTGGTATGATTTAGTTTGAACATACCTGATGAGAGGTACGAAGTGGAAAAACTCTCCCCCATTAATGGCCCCATCACTGCGGGTGAGTGTTACGTGACAAATTTGGGGGGCAGAGCGGGGGATATTTTTTCTTTTTATTGCGCTTTAGTGCTTTTTAAGAAATTTTTCCCTGCACAAAAAGACGGCTGACTTTGTGAAGATTAACCATCTTACAAGAACAAACGCAGTGCTTAACTGACCTACGCACAATCATTTCCCCCCTCCCGTTTTTCTTTTCATCTTTTTTTTGGGCAAAGGTGCGGGAATAGGGCGCCCTATATAAAAACAAAAAAAAGAATACTCATCAGCCTATTAGAAAGATATTAATCCGAAAAAAAGAAAAGGGTTTTCAACTGATCCTGAGCTCGTGGAGCAAGATTTACAGCAGCGGCCCGGGGCGTCAGAGAACGAAACTGAAAACGCACGGGCCCCCAAAGGCGGAATTTGCTCCTGAAAAATTTCCCCTAGGGCACCCGCAGGGGCATTTCTGGGGGGGAAACCCCTGCTCTGGCAGGTTTTGCAGAAATTTGGCGCTTGTACCCAATTTGCCCACCTTATCCGCAATCCCAAACAACGGAAAGGGGCTACGGAACGCAGGCCGGGAAGGCCTACCCCAAAGCACGAAGAGCGAGGGGCTGGGACGTCAAGCTGAAGGGAACTCAGGTTTGCAGTTTGGCACGACTTAAAGGGGTGGGGTTTTCCCACCCCTCACCCCCGGGGATACAAACCCTTTGAAACCCCACTAAACATTTTCCTGGAGGGAAAAGAATGGGGACTTAGTTTTTTTTTCCTACAATTGAAAAACTTGCAGACAATACAATCCCCAAAAGGGGGAGGGGGCTGATATCTGACCCCGGGAAAAGGGGGAAAAGCCTTGGAGTTTTTTCAGACCCCTACAAGCAAGAGGGGACATGACGCCATAAAAAACTCGGGTTCATAAAAATATCACCCACTCCGGAGGTGTACCGCAGGAAATTTCCAAAACCTGCAAAAGGTCCCACTGATACACCAGTTTGGGGAGAACAACTTAAGTGCCACCTGCAACAAGGGGTAGAAGGGACCCTGTTCCAGCTTTTGGGGACCTGTTAAAATAATGATCAAGGACAGTTTCCCAAACGTCCTGCAATTTCGTCAGTTTTCTTACGGGAACCCCAAACGTCCAAAACGCCGACCTGGCAGACCCCATTTTCCAACGGATCCAGAACCCGGAAACCCTAGTTCCCCTGGAGGGAGGAACCGCGGGGGATCCCCCTCTCCCCCCATCGTCCCCTGGGGCACCCCCCTGTACTCCGCCGGGGTTCCCCGAACTCAACACCCTTTGACTGACATGCGCAAATTTTTATATAAACCCAATTGGGGCATTTTTATTGCCACTTGCCAACAGCGCCCCCTGAAACAGGCCCCCCATCTATCTAAAACGGGAACGCAGGAAGGAGAAAGGAAGGAAAGCATAACCTTAAACCCTTCACCGGGCAGAAAATCCCAGGGGCTTAAAAGCAGTGGAGAGAGGGGTTTGTGCGTCCAAATGGTGGATGCTAGAAGTAAATTCCGGAAGATCAGCCCCCGGGGGGGGGGGGGGGGGGGGGGGGGGGGGGGGGGGGGGGGGGGGGGGGGGGGGGGGGGGGGGGGGGGGGGGGGGGGGGGGGGGGGGGGGGGGGGGGGGGGGGGGGGGGGGGGGGGGGGGGGGGGGGGGGGGGGGGGGGGGGGGGGGGGGGGGCTACATCCCCTCAAGGTTTTTACGGTACAGACCCTTGGGGAAAGCACATAATTACGTCCCGGCCCCACTCCGAAGGCAACCCCCGCAACCCAACATGTATTTCCCCACAAGACCGGCCATACTTCGGGAAAATGCCCGGGGGGTGGGAAAGGAAATCTGACAGGGGTGTACTTCTGAAAATTTTCCACGATTTTTGTAATTGCAAAATGACTGTCCTTTTTCACACCTTGACCCATAGTAAGGGGTCCTGCAATCCTCACTTTTTGGTCGGCTGACCCCCAAGGAAAATCTTGCAGAGAACAACTGCAAAAAGGGGGTGGAAAGTCTGCAGCCCCCTTCCCAAACCCCCCTTTTTACGACATCACAGCTCTCACATGCTTTCAATATCAGATAACAGGGGGAGAGAAGTCCCCCGCTTGTATATAATCAGGAGTGCAGGAAACAGGGGGGCCCAAACCCAAATCAAGGAATTGGAATCCCGGATAGCACCCCACTGAGTTTGGGGGAAAACCCTTGGGGATAACAGGACAACCCTTTCCCCCCTCCTCCAAAAAAGGGTCCCCCACACCCGAGGGGGAAGTTCTTGTACTATGTTTTTTGTGATACTTTCGTGACTCGAGAAAACTAAGCCTGGGGGGTTATCACAGCCTGTTATGGGGCTGCTGATTTTTCCAGCCTGTTGTGCGGATGTTACGGTGCTAGGCGGTTGGGGGCCCGACATCAATTCACCTACAGCTGGTTGTGGGCCCCAGAGTACCCAGCCCAAAAAATCTCCAGAACTGTTGTGAACCCATAAAACTCAGCCTTAATGCTGGTGCCCCCGTAAACAGGCTTGCCCCAGACTTTGGGCTGTTGTGGACAATAAATTTACCAACCGGGGGGTATTTAGACATTTATGGACAAAATATGTATCCAAACCTGAGGGTACCTCAGACTGTTATGGCAATGATCATGTAACAACCGGAGGCTATCTGAACGTCATGGACCTAATGATTTATCCAAACCTGAGGATGTATCTCTGATTGCTATTGACAATGATCATGTATCCAAGCCTGGGGGTGTATCTCAGACGTTTTTAACAATCAAATGTATCTACCCTGAGGGTGTAAAACCAGATGGTAATGGGAGGGTGGGGCCCTCCCTGATCGGTTTCCATAATACCAACACTCAGTGGGGGTGGCCGGACCCCAAAAACATGTCCAAACGCTATCCATGTTCCAAACCAGTAATGTATCTCCTCCGCCCCTTTGGGGGTATCCAACCCCATGAAGTTAATGTACTCGTTCCCCAATGTTGGTTTCCCAAAAACAAAATTGGGGGTAATTTTTGCCAAGGTTATTCCCCGGGGGCTGAGGGGGGTAAGACTTTTAACCCCGGCATAAGGTGATTGTCCCCACAAGAACGTGTGATATTACCGCCCGGGAGTCCCCCAACACCCCAAAATCTGATAGTTCAATACAAAAAGGGATGGGGTGTGGAAGGCCAACAGTCCTCTCTCGCCAGGGGGGTACGGAGGCGGCTCAGGGATGGCGGGGGCCATCCCCCCCCCCCACTCCAAAAAGGGAGTGTATTAACCGACACTGAAAATTTTAAATTATTTTAATTTCCCCTTAAACCCCCCCCCCCCCCGGTTTAAAGGAATTTTCTAGCCTGGGGCTGCAGAGTCTCACCCCCAGCCCTTTGCCTGGGTTTAAATTTCTGCAATTTTAATAACATGGGCCCTATGTCTTTTTGGCCCAGGGGTATACACTTTCCCGATACCTGATAAAATATGACCCCCCCCCCCCACAAAATACACTTTAATTGATCTGCCCCAAACAGAAGCGCAGTCCGTGTTGCCATTCCCTGACAATAGTACGCAAAAAACCCTCATCAGCAATCATGTGTACCCCCCCTCATCAAATGTCAACCATAAGAAAAAATAGGGAAAAAAAAGAGAGGCGGGGGAATCCGGACAGGTATAAGCATGTGGGGCACACTCACACTGGTGTTCATAGCTTGAGGGGCAATCCTGATTTAGCTGTCCCCCCTTAAAAAACCCCCGGGACCTGAAGCTGAAACACCTTGAAGGTGAATTCTTTTCCCAATTTTTACCCTTTATTTCATAAAGATTGAGCTATGCCCTAGCCTTGTTATTATATTCTGTTTATGTAAGCACTGAAAAACATTTTAAATTTAAAGTTAGCCTTAATTCGTAAGTTTTGTTGTTGCACATCCATTTCCTTTAAAATTTTTTTTTCTTTTTTAACTGCTGAAGACAGTGAGTTTACCTAAAAACATTTTTTGGTTTTTTAAAAATCTGTTTGGAAACAATTCCTTCCCTCTGATTCTTTTTTATTATTGAAGGGAAAGGGGGTGGGACGTGATTTTTGGGGGGGTGGGAAATGTCTTGGGCGATTTTGTTTTATTCTCTATCTGATGAGAGTGAGCGCAAGCGGATAAAATCTACCCCCAACATGGCACCCATCACGTGCGGTGTTTTACGTGACAGAGACCTTTGCCCTCCAACTTTCATTTTAGGGTGCCCTAAAAATCTTGATAGGTTTTTGGGCTGGGGACGCTTTTCAGTCCCACTTTTAAACCCCATTTTGTTTAGCAAAGCATGGTCTTTGTTTAGGGTCATTATCATGTTGGAGTACTGCCCTGTGCCCGTAAATGAGGGAATCATGCTCTGCTTCAGTACATCACAGTACTGTATATGTTATAATTCATGGTTTCCTCAATGAACTGTAGCCCCCATAGCTGGCAGAACTCATGCAGCTCCAAAACATGACACTCCCACCACCATGCTTGACTATAGGCAAAACACACTTGTCTTTGTGCTCCTCACCTGATTGTAGCAACACACGCTTGACACCATCTGAACCAAATAATTTTATCTTAGTCTCATCAGACCATAGGACATGATTCCGGTTATTCATATCCTTTGTCTGCTTGTCTTCAGCAAACTGTTTCAGGGTTTCTTGCATATCATCTTTAGAAGAGGCTTTCTTCTGGGATGACAGCCATGCAGACCAATTTGATGCAGGGTGTGACGTATGGTCTGAGCACTCACAGGCTGACTCCACACCTCCTTAACTTCTACAGCCATGCTGGCAGCACTCATACATCTATTTTTAAAAGGACAATCTCTGGATATGATGCAGAGCATGTGCACTCAACTTCATTGGTCGACCATGGTGATGCATATTGTGAGTGGAACCTGTCTTGTTAAACCGCTGTATGGTCTTATCCACTGTGCTGCAGCTCAGTTTCAGGGAGTTGGCGATCTTCTTATAGCCTAAGCCATCTTTATGTAGAGCAATAATTATTATTTACAGATTCTCAGAGAGTTCTTTGCCATGAGGTGCCATGTTGAACTTCCAGTGACCATTATTAGAGTGTGCGAGAGATAACACCAAATTTAAAGGGATTTTGCCAAAAAGTCATTTAATTCTTGCTTTGCTCTGCTTCATCTTTCAGTGTGCTCAAAAGAAGGAGTGTATGATTTGTTTGAACTGCATATCATGTGACCCAACAGGCTTGACATCACCATGCATTTATCCACAGTGTGCTCTCTCTAGTCAAACAAAGGTGTGTTTATGTAAAGAGCTGTGAGTGGCTACAACATAGCTGGGTGGTTAGTACTTCTGCCTTCCAACATAGGATTTCTAGGTTCAAATCCCTGCAAGAACCAAACATGGATTTTTTGTCGATGCACATACCTGATTGCGGTTTCTTTTTTATTTTTCTTTATTTGCACTGTTTGACAAAGGAGTACAGAGGGCAGGAGTAGAATGACAGCATCTGGGGTTAAACACTTGCTCAGTAGTGAGTGACTGTCGGTGATTACTAGGCAGGGAATAGACTGATAGTAACTCCCTGAGAGCAGAGTTGATGTCTAAGCATGTGCGGCAAGAGTTAGGATCTCTCGACACTTTTCGTATCCCCTAGAGGACACACTTTACAATATGGATCACTCAGGAAGCAGCTAGACCAAAAATGGTACAGAATTTTTAATAATGATGAATGGTGAATATGTTTATTATTTAATTTCCAAGTTTCCCATGTACATTTTACTTCATGGCAAAACCACTTTAACACACCTTCTCCTCATTCACACCTTAGACCTCGTAACACTGATGAGTCACATGACACTGTGAAAAGAAAATGGCAAATTAGGCATAATTTGTCTATTTTCACTTATGGGTGTACTCAATTTTTTGAAAGTGGTTTGGACATTGATTGCTGTGTATTGAGTTATTTTTAGAGCACACAAAATTTATGCTATATGTCATACAAGCTGTACACTGATTACATTGTATCAAAGTGTCATATCTTCAGTGTTGTACCATGAAAATATATAATAAAATATTTACAAAAATGTGAGAGTTGTACTCACTTTTGTGAGATACTGAATGTTTTCACATTCCTCTAGAGGGAGGAATTTCCTTTTTTTGGTATTAAAGAGGATACTTTTGGCAAATCTACAAAATATGTAATAAATATCTCATAGATGTGGGTCCCATTTCTGGGCCCCACGGGGGTTCCCCCATCCTGTAGATGGAACTCTTGAGATGGGAATCCATGGGATATTCCCATCTCAGACATTTATGGCATGTCCATAAGATATGCCATAAATATCTGATAGATGTGTTTCAGCTTCTGGAATCTGCACCTGTCCCAAGAAGAGGAGTACCCACATCTCGTGGTGGGGTTATCTCATGTCCAGAAGACATGCCATAAACATATGATAGGTGTGAATCCTACTTCTGGGATCTGCACCTGTCATGAAGATAGGGGATAGAGCATAGTTGCCAACTTTTGAAAATGGAAAAGCAGGAGATTAAAGTGGGCGGCGCAAAAATTTGCATGGACACGCCCATCTTTTGTGTGCCACGCCCCTTCAAAAAACCACACCCACTCCCGCCTAACTACATAAGGCTTTGGAAGAAAGCCAGGTAGATCCCTTATAGCCAGGTAGTAGCCCCCCCATAACCAGTGAGGGCCCCTTGCGGGCCGGTCGATGCCCCCGTGTAGCACGGGAGAGGCCCCCTCTGTAGCTAGGTAGATGCCCCCCCTTTGTTAGCCAGGTAGTTGCCCCCTTTGTAGCCAGGTAGTGCCCCCTTTAATAGTCAGGTAGTTGCCCCCTATAGTACTGAGGTAGTTGCCCCCTTTAGTATCCCAAATATTTTCCCCCTTTAGTAGGCAGGTAGGGAGTGCCCCCTTTAGTAGTCACGTAGGTAGTGCCCCCTTTAGTAGCCCGCCAGGTAGGTCGTGCCCCCGTTAGTAGCCAGCCCGGTAGTTGCCCCCTTTAGTAACCAGCCAGGTAGTTGCCCCCATTGTAACACCAGGTATTGCCCCATTGTAGCCCCAGGTATTCCCCCCATTAAGCCAGCCAGGTAGTGCCCCCATTGTAGCCAGCCAGGTAGTTGCCCCCATTGTAGCCAGCCAGGTAGTGCCCCCTTTAGTAGCCAGCCAGGTAGTGTCCCCATTGTAGCCAGCCAGGTATTGCCCCCCTTGTAGCCAGCCAGGTATTGCCCCCATTTTAGCCAGCCAGGTAGTTGCCCCCATTGTTAGCCACCAGGTAGCTGCCCCCATTGTACAGCCAGGATTTCCCCCATTGTACCAGCCCGGTATTGCCCCCATTGTAGCCAGCCAGGTAGTTGCCCCCATTTAGCCAGCCAGGTAGAACCCCCCCCCCATTGTAGCCAGGCAGAGCCCCCCATGTAGTTAATAAAAATAAAATAATAAATTCCACTTACCTGACCAGGCTCCTGCCCGATCTCCTCAGTGACGCAGGGGAATGAGAGAGCCGCGCGTCATTTCCCCTGCGCCGCTGACCTGTATGTACGGCGCGCAGCGGCTGCTGTACATACAGGGGGAGGAACGCCCCTCCTGCCTCCACGCGGGGCAGAAATGAACCCCGGGAGGGGGGGGAGCGGACTCTGCGCCCGCCCCGCCCGTGGGAACGGAGGGGGCGCCGGGAGACGCCCCAGCGTATCCGGCGCCGGGGGCCCTTTAAAAAGGGCCCCCCCCCGCCACTGGCGGTGGGAGAAATGCCAACTCCCCCGGGAGGGCGGGGGGGGGGGGACACCCCAAATAGCGGGACCCCCCCGCCAAAAACGGGAGAGTTGGCATGTATGGGATAGAGGGACCTCTGTTCTCAAATCAAGATGGGAATACCCCTTTTATAGTGTAAGTTATACCTGCTGTTTGTACCATATGCACCATATATTTCCAAATATCTGCCAAAATCTCTTCTATTTAATAGGTTTTGATTTTTCCTGAAGGAACTTGTACAAATCGGTCTTGTTTGATTTCCTTCAAACCAGGTAAGATATTGTAATCTTATCACAAGGAACTTTTCTTTGATTTTATGGTCATGCTTTAACATGATATACCATAACCTTCCTGACTTATAACAGAAGTCAGGAAGACCCACTGCCTATGTCCACGTGCAATAATCTTCATACTCTCTGTGGAACACCTCGCAAGCATTAGAAGTATTACTGTGTAGAGGACCATAACAACCATGTTTGTGATATGAAATGTTGCAAATAAACATGCTCCAGATTTCAATGATTTTCATATTTATTTGTATTTTTAGGTGCGTTTCTTCCTCTGGTACCTGTTCAGCCTATTACTCTCCGATATCCCAACACTCTGGTAAGAAGGAAAGGACATAATATTATAATATTAAATTGAGCCATATAATCTGTATTTCCCTTTTAGTTTTAGGTTAAGTTCACACGGCTTATTCACACCATAATTGCGGGGCGAAATTCGTCCCGCAATTACGGCATGTGCCGTGCAGGGGGGGCCGGCAGCTTGCTGGCCTCATAGACATCCATTATCCACGGCGCGTATCCTGCCGGGAAAATGTGCATGTCACTTTCTCCCCGCTCAAGAAATCTATGAGAACTGTGGATTACCGTAATGGCTGGGACGGATTTCAGCCGTATTGGAGCGAAATATGGCGCGCAATACGGCTGCAATCCGTCCCAGAATAAACAGTGTGAACATGCCCTTATGAAATAAAATAAAAAACAAACATACATTGTGTTACATAAATGTAAAATATTTGAACCTGAAGTAGTATACAAACCTCTGTACAATATGTTCAGGTTAGGATGTGTAGGATTTAAAGAGGCCTCTCTGACATGTTTTTAAATACTTAGTAAATACTTGTATTCTCTTTGAAGTAACCATTCTAGAGCATCTTTTAACTCTGCGTCATGCTGTTCCTCTGTTATTCCACTGAATCATCCAAGTGGGAGTTACCATTCCAGTTTTGATAGGAGTGTGTCCGTGCACACAATGATTCGATCAGCACTGATTGGACAATGTGAGACTGGGCAGTGTCCCTCCCCAAATGGAGATTTGAGGTAATGTGATCCAGGATTGTTATTTCACATGGAACACAAGAATTTACTAAAACAGACATGTTAGGAATGGTTACTGGTTCTCACACAGGTGTTATTAAAGTATTAGGCCTTAAGGTGCCTATACATATTCAATAGTTGTCAGTGGAATGTCTGTTCTATTTTTCCTGTTTCCCCCATCTGCTATGAGTGCATGTGTTTACCATAAGGAGAAATAAAAAAAGAAATAAGAGCTCATCTTCAGGGAAAACAAAAAGACAAGGTGTTAAAATATAATTTACAGAATAGGTAATCTGTGGCACTCAAAAATTAGGTATGCTTGTGGTTTATTTACAAGTGTTCTAGAAAGTCATATAATAAAAAACCTCCATATATCAGTATTATTTATGTTAGGTAACACAATTTTTTAAATATATTCATCTGTTTCTGCGCGGACACCACTTACGCACAGCGCCTCTGCGCTCTTCTCCCTACTTTTACTGGTTGTCTCTTAAGTTTCCTTTGCTTCGTCTCGACTCTTAAAGTGGTTGTCTCACTACAAGGATTGCTTTTTATGTTAAAGATCTCGTAAAAACAAATCACTTTTCAATATGTGTCCATTACCCGTGTCCTACCTATTCCTAGATATCCCCTCTTGTTTGGGCTGCATCAGCTCTTCAGGTCGCTAAAGCTACAGACCTTGTTTGTTCTCTCCTGATAGGCTGCCAGTACTGGTTGCTATAGCTACAGACCTGGCTTCTACTGCAGCCTAGTAGAAGCCAGTAGACATGCCCCTGAATTCAAAATGAAACCAAGAAAAGAGGACTGAGGTAAGATGAATCCATATAGTGAGACAACCCCTTTAACTACCCCATGCTACAGAAATGTCTTAATAAAGACAAAACAGCCAAAACATTGTGACGGAAATCTGTATGCCACCAACTGCACGAGCTACCTATCTGGAAAAAATTTATATATTCTGAAAATTGTGTTACCCAACCTAAATAATACTGATACATGGAGGTTTAGTGTTATGACTTTCTATCACAATTGTAAATAATATCACAATTGTAAATAACAGATAATAAAACAATCAGATCCCGGCGCCAGGATCTGATTTTTTAATTATCTATTTGATACGTTGTGCCCGTTGCCGTGTATATTGCGGTTTTGGAGGAAAGACCTGTGGCTGCTGCTGGAAGACTCAGACTGAGTTTATTTAAACGTATATGAGTGTTGTGCCTCTATTTTGTATGCACAACCCAAACAAGTGAGCGCATTATTCACATAGATTTTATTATTTACTGTAAACGTACGTCACCATAAGAGCGCTCTCTCTATTATTTTCTATTTCTTTGTAAAATTGTAAATAAATCACAAGCATACCTTATTTTTGAGTGACGAGGGTTACCAATTCTCTATGTTTACGGCCCTTATGATCTTTTCCACTAGATCACCTATTACGCATAAAGATGTGCATGACTATTCTACTAACTTAAAATATCAGTTGGCAGATCTTCCCTGACATAACCTGTAAGTGAAGAGTTGGGAGGCCCTCGTTCACATTAGATAGTAGTCATCTGGTCCTGCTTAAATCGTTGGGTTTGGCCGACATTTCCCTAATGTGTAATAAGACATTTAAGTTTAGTGATGCTATGTAATAGTTCACCATAAACAATTTCTCCCCTCTCCAAAGTGATTTCAGCTTGTATAAGCATCTATCTTGTGGTGGCAATTAGTGATTGCTGTCTCTGTATTCTCCTCACTGCAGCAGTACATATGTAAATGTCTGATTCTTATCTGATAATCATCTTTTTTCACTGGTGATTAAGTTGTCCGCCATGCAGCAGAGCTCTGTCTCTGCAGTAAGTTCTCCATACACTGAGGCCCTGGTATGCTGGGGAGGGGCTTGTGTTATACAGAGCAGCATTGTGTGTAAGACTCTACACTTTTTAATGTGCCTAACATGAGGGGGCGTTCTAGGGGCGTGGTGCACCACACTCGTTATATTAGACACATATATGAATGTGGTTTGACAAAACTAGGTGCATTACTGCTCAGATGGGCAGACCTATCTCAATGTGGTCTGCCTGAGCCTGAGGAGTCGAAGTGAAGCTAGATTTGCTATAAGGGGAAAAAATGTCCAATATTTCTCAACTTACATCAGTACAATAACAAAGTAATTTATGATAATTATCAAACTATATAAAATGAAATTATTTAAATTTAATAAATTTTTTTATCATATAAAATTAATATAAAGACATAATACCCCAAAAATATAAACATATCTCCTATAAAATGTATTTCAAATTAATAGACTCTAAAGCTAATTTTACATTAAATAACCCACTGATTATGTTCAGATTTTTAAATATTAAAATTGAAATTTATTTTTGCTGATCTCACCCTTTGGTCTACATACAGCAAGAGCCAGACCTGTGGTCCACCAAGCAAGATTAGTACCATAGTTTCTATTCACTGACATGCTATTCTAATGACTTTTCTTTTATTTCCATCCTATCTATAGCCTTTATACATGTTTAGCGCATTACTTATGCGTCTAAGTTCCATAACACGCCAAACACTCAGGCGAAGTGCAATGAACTTTAGACACCATTTATAATCACACAAAAACCACTGTCATACATTCAGGTACATTATACACTGAAAAACAGATGAGAAAATGAACTTTGGTGCACCTAGTTCCATAAAAAATTTTTTTAAAAGACATTCTCTTTATCTTAACTTTGTGCTGCCATATTCTGTGACTGATAACCTTTTTATTTTTCCACCTAGGATCTTTGTCGATACATGTGACTTTTTGATTACTTTTTATTTCAATCTTTAGGGGATGTTAACTTTGGCATTTTTTTTTCATCTACGGTGTTCTGCATACAAAATAAATAGTGTTAGATTTTAATTCATTAGACTTTTACGGGTGTGCCAATACCAAATAAGTGTAACCTTTTTTTTTATTGCTTTATTTGTAAAATGGCAAAAGGGGGTTGTTTTAAACGTTTAACATTTTTCATAATTTTTTTACACTTTAACATGCAGTTCCCTAAAAGTCCTGACCACTAGAGGGGCACATTTGCTTGTACACCCTTCTGCATTATATAGATAATACAGAAATGTGTACCTCGAAGGCATTTCTATTACTTCCTGTCTAAGGCAGAAAGCAATAGGCTTCCAGTTGCAATGGTAATCGATTGGTACTCTGCCATCTCATCGCAAGGGGTCAATTGGAGGGAGGAACAATGCACAGCTGCGGTGTTTAAATGGTTTACAGCGTCTAAGTCAAAGCTGGCTCCAATCCATACTGTTAGTGGCAGGTGTCATCTGTAATAATCAGCAAGCACCAACCACCTTTGGAGCAGGCTCAGGTACAAGTACATCAAATGTCAGTAAGGGGTTAAGAAATGTACTTCATACAACTCGATATCAGCGTATCTATTATATTTTGTTTAACCGTCCAGTATAGGGTGTCCAACCCTTTCCCTTGTATAACTCAATAATATTCTAGATGGATTATGCAGTTATAGACACATGTAGTAGTTTTCGCTATATTTTAGCTTTTATTAATCCAAAGTTTCCTTATTTCCATAAGGAAATTTTGGATTAATAAAAGCTAAAGTATAGCGAAAACTACTATATGTGTCTATAACTGTATAATCTGTCTAGAATATTATTGAACTATACAAGTAAGGGGTTAAGAACCACTAGTGCAGCAGCATGGTTCTTGGCTGCATCACATCCGTGCTTTGACCATGACCTCAATATGCCGTGTTTTTCATCCCTAAAGAATAAGAGGCATGTTTGTTTTTTAATCACCCCCCCCCTTAACCTCTTAATGACCGCCTGCCAGGGAGCGGGGGAACATCCGCTCCTCGGCACTGAACCCTTTGATTGCTGTAGTTTGTGATCGCAGGATAATCAAAGGGCTTTCCCCTGCTCTATCAGGTGATCGGGACTCCCGGTGACCCAACAGAGCCCAGGGAACGGCTGCACAGTCAGCCCTGGGGACTTAGAGTAGCACCAGTGCAGTCTGTGTAACAAGCCAGCATTTAGGGCAGACTATGTGCTGCCCTGATTTCTGCCGTTGTCAAATTGAAACAGATTATCCTGTATTAGCATATATGAGTATGCTAATATATAAAAGCCCTTTATGGGATTTGGAAAAAAAGTAAAAAAAAATAAAAACGTGTAGAAAAAAATAAATAAAATAAATAATAAAATAACAATAAATATTTAACAAAAAATAATTGTAAATACATTACACACAAAAAAAACCTACACATATTAGGTATCCACACACCCGTAATAACCTGTAGAATTAATCTAACAAGTTATTAAGCATGAAATGTGAATGGTGTAAAAAAATTGAAAAAAACAAAAAAATTGAAAATAAAATTGAAAAAAAAAATCTGCAATCATTTATGTGAACTTAAACTATTCCCCCAAAAGGTACATCTTGTCCCGAATAAAACGAGGCCTCATAGAACTGCATCATTGAAATAATAAAAAAGCTATGACTGTTGAAACGCAAGGAGGCAAAAACTAGAAGAATGTGCTGGTCATTAAGGGCGACATGTATGAACGGGGCTGCGCCAGATATCTGGCGTCTTTACAGCACGATATCAGGCGCAGCCCCGTTCATACTATTTAATCTGCACGCCACTCCTGGGCGCATTTCATTTGTAATTTTGTAATGCGCCCGATCTCGGAAGGCATGTGGGAGGCGGGGCGCACTTGAACCATAGCAAAGCTACATATTTGTAGCTTCACTACAGCATTTCTGGGTGTATTACTGCTTGGACAAGTATACCACTTTCAAAGTGCTATACCTGAGCCAGAAATGTTGCCCGAGCACTAGAATGTGCCTGATTTATGACCCGCTGTATAGCGGGGTCATAAATCAGGCGCATTCTAGACTTATGTTAGCCGCATTAAATTTGCCGTGTTTACGCCAAATTTCATACATATCGCTCTTACAGTCTGTGAGATGTCTGAGACTCCCATACTTCAGACAGCAAGGGTCATATGACTGTAGCGGAGGAAACACTCTTTGCGCAGTGTATGTTTGTCCCAGGGATTACAAACACAGTGAGGAAGGGGAGACCCGTGTATGGACTTGAACACTGCTGCACTCTTCAGGTCAGTAGGTATAGTAGGAATGGAAAGGAAGGACAGGTACATTTTTATTTTAAAACAAATAAGGGTATGTTCACAAGACGGTTGACTCAGGTGTGGAATACTCCTCTGAAACTCCTCAGAATCAGCGTCCAATCTGACTGCTATACTTCCCTCATTGTTTCCAATGTAAAATTTGTGTTGTTGTGCACGACGCTGATTATTTTCAGTTCTGAAAACATGCAGCACTAAAAAAGAATTGACATCTCAATTCTTGAGACAGATTCCACGCTGAATCCTCACCTCACATTATAGTATATAGGAGGCTGAAAATCTGCCTCAGAAATCAGCGTCAAATCTACACTTACTGGTGCGGATTTCAGATGTGGATTCCAAGCTGATTCATCGATTACATTTTCAGTGCTGCAAATTCACATATTCTTTATGATGGTTAGCTAAAATCAAGGGCAAATACCTGTTTATGGACACTATGTTAAAAATCCTCTATGATGTAGACTTTTGTAGTTTTCCTACCTTGGCCCCTAGCACCATTTTGCTTATTTTGATAATTATTTTTAATGATCTATAAGACCCTGTTCACACATGAATTTTGGTGTTGAATATGCATATATTCTGCACCACAATGTACAGTTTAGAATTCCATGTGGAATCCACCTTTCATATATTAAATGCAGAAACCACGTCAGTAGACAGGGTGGGGATTACCCCCATTAAATGCAGCTAATCTGTATCCATATCTGCACTGAAACCTGTGCATAAAATTACAGCATGACAGCATCAAACCACTTGGATATACCAAGATTTATTGTACTGTAAAATCTCTTGTGTGTGGGTTATAATTATGAATATGTATTAAACTACTGTGTGATAAAATTCATACTTTGTTTCCATAGGATACAGTCACCTGGACATGGCAGGGATACACTGTGTAAGTTTCAAGTTGTAGAAGGTAACAGCATATATACTGCTTTCTATGTGAATATAGTATGACCCACACATTTCATATGTATATGTGTATGTGTGTGGAGGGTATACACCATCTAAAAATGTCAGTGTCACAATAATGTTTCCGGTGACCTTGAACATCAATTACAGCTTGATAATGACTCGTGCTGTTCACAAGTCAAGTTATTGACTGCTAAAGAATGGCAATCCTCTCTTCTTGAAGGGCGTCCCTCAGGTCATTGAGGTTCTGGGGTACTGGTTTAGGTTATTGAGGTTCAGTGGTACTGGGTTATGAGGTACCCCAGTCTCCAACAGCTGTTCCCTAATGATGCGACCTCGATGAGCTGGAGCATTGTCATTCATGAAGATGTAATTAGCTCTGTGTTGTTCATGCAGAGGCACAATGATTGGATTAATGATATTATTTAGGTACCATTCACAAAGTGTAGGTCAGTTCTGTATTCAATAGACATACCTGCCCACAATGTAACACCTCTACCACCACCAAAGGCTCGTCTGTGGCTGATGTACAGCGTTCATGACGTCTCCAGCATTGTTGGCGGCCATCATTTTTGCTCAGACTGAATATACTTTGATCACTGAAGAGCACTGAGGACCATGGGTCCCTTGTCCAGCATAGATGCTCCGTGGCCCATGCAAGACGATGATGCCTGTGCCTGCTGGTGTGGTCAGGTACCCTTGCTGGTCATCTAGCATGCAGACCACGGTGATTTAAATGGCTACAAATGGTCTGACATGACACTTGGTTGCCTCTCACCCATTAAATGTGCTTGGAGTTGTCATTCATTATCCGGTTCCACAGGACATTGTTTACAATGAAGCGGTCATCAGTGTGTGATGTAGTCAAAGGACGTCCACGTATTTGCTGTTCTGTGACTCTTCCAGTCTCTCTGTATCAACCTACTAATGACACTCTGTGACAGTCTAAGTTCAGTGGCCACTTTAATCTGAGAGCATTCTGTTTGAAACCTTGCAATGGTGAGGTACTGGTGGTCAATTGTAAGGTGTTGTCTTGGTCTCATGATGTCAAAATGTGAACAGCAAGATGAGGAGGACTGTTTAAATCTCAATTCAAATTGATCCCGTAAATTTATTGGGCGATTCAGGGATCAAACACATGTTGTGAAGTTTGCCATTATATGTGTGTGTGTCTGTGTACATGTATGTACCCTAGAGTGTACATTTTTCAACTAGTCTGTGTAATGGTAGGCTTAACGGAACGACAGGCCTGAGATGTGGATCCACTGGACCACCGCAAGCTGTGGTATAAGCCATGCCAGGGAGCGGAATCTAAGTAGGTCTGGTATTTACCAGAGCCCACCGCAAGGCAAGTTGGGCTTGCTGCAGCTGAACACTACTAGGTCGCTACCCCTGACGTGAATCGCAGTCTGCGGTGGCAGTTGAGGTGTAGCATGGTACAAAATCGTGAAGCAAACTCATAGTCGGGGACAGGCAGGAAGGTCAGGACAGGCGGCAAAGGTTCATGGTCAAGGGACAGAGGCAAATGGAACTGACACACGGGAACGATAGGAACAGCTTTTAGAACGCTTCCTCAGATAGGCTAGGGCACTATGGATTCGGAGGCAGGCTGACTGGCAATTATCCAATTACCATGCCCGCCGGACAGCAGAGACTGTGCAGGGAGCGAGGAGAGGTAAGTGACGGGAGCTGGATCGCGAGTGCACTCACGGCTCAACATGCGGGTTGTGGCACCACTCGCTGGTACAGTGGGGACACGGGTGCGCCCGTAGCTTGGAGTAAGAGCCACAGGAGCACACATGACAGCCTGTTGGGTGATTTATGTTATCCTTACGATTTATGTTGTGAGAAGAGCAGCATATGATAGAGGGATAGAAACAGTGCTCTATTCATCATTTATTACTTTGTAACTAGGGCTGTGCAATATTGACAGTATATTGATAATGTTATATGAAGTTAATTACAAGCTGGCTTCCATGTACTTTTATCTTATTTATTGTTTCTCTGCATAATGAATTCTGTGTATAATAAATGAATACATTCACCCATCACTTCACGTATTTTATTTACATTGGTCACTTGTCACTTGTTTATTGCTTATTCACTTTATTCATTTTTTCTTTTTCACTTGTTATTTTTTTCTCTATGCACTTTACCACCCCTTTACCTACCTGTCTCACTAATCCTATAACACCACCTCCTTTTACACAGAATTCATTATATATTGTGACGGTACGGGGGATCCGCTGGACCACCGCAAGCGGTGGTAGTTAAGCCACGTCAGGGAACGGAATCTAAGTAGCCCCCGGTTTTCACCAGAGCCCGCCGCAAAGCGGGATGGACTTGCTGCGGCGTGAGGCTACCAGGTCGTTACCCCTGACGTGACTTGCTTGCGGTGGGGGCCCCGGGGTACAGCGTGGTACAAAATCGTAATCCAAAGGCGTAGTCGGGGACTGCAGAAGGTCAGGGCAGGCGGCAGAGGTTCGTGGTCAGAGACGGACAGACGGTCAGGGCAGGCGGCAAACAGGCAAGGTCAGGAAACGTAGCGGAACGGACTGGTACACGGATAAGCAATACGGACTCAAGGACACTCCAAACTCACTCTAAGCACACCAACAATCTGGCAACAGGTGCCGGGGGCGGAAACATTATATAGGACCAGCGCCCGGCAATAAGCCAATTACCGGGACACTGGCCATTTAAATTTAAACCAGCGATCGCGCGCGCTAGGGGGCACGCATGCGCACGACGGCCGGGACGGACAGAAGCGCCGTTCACCGGAGTGGGGCCAGGTAAGCGAGCCGGCGAGGGGACGAGGGTGGCCGCGGGTGACCGCGATGCCCGCACCGCGGCCCTGGCCGGGAGGGAAACGGCCGCAGGGGCAGCGGCGCCCGCGCCGTCCATGACATATATATGATAATACTTGCAATATATCGTCAGTAATAGTATTCTGGCTATGCTTTATGTATGCGCTGAGACTAACTCCCCGCGCATGCGCAGTATGAGTTTTCTGCCGGAAGTGGGGCATGTTTGTAAATCCGTAATATCGCAGCATTTTTCCACGCATGCGTACTGATGATGCGGAAAAGCCGTATTCCAGATTAGTTCATGGAAGGTTTTCTATATAGATTTGCTTGCCGATTTGGCCCTTCTCATGTATATATAAGGTAAATCCGGACATATGTTAGGCATTGATGTGAGATATATTGTACTTAATATGAGGCTGTTTGTATTGGCCATAATAGATCACGTGGTCCTTAATGGGCGGGTATATAGGGTTTGTCAATTGGAGGCTATGACATGCCTCCTGATGAAGCAGAGGCGAAACACGCGTTGGGGTGCAGGGAAAGGCTCGTGCAGCAGACACTAATATGGGTAATAGAACCTATTTTTGATATGCTATATGTACTATTTATGTCAGGCTGTAACATGCACTTTGCTCACAAGATGTATAGATGAAATACTTTATTCCTATATATATATACCTTTTGAAAAATCATTATAGTTATCTTGTGAACCTATCTCCCTGCTATTTGGCTGTATTAGCTGTTGTTCCTGTATGTTGTCTTGTACTATTTTTGATGGACATGTTTTAGAAAGATTATGACTAAAATTGTATCTTTTATAACTATGGGTATTAAGTCCTCTTGTATTCCCTTTCTGGTTTAGTGGTATATAAGTTGTAGAAGTAAATGCTGACATGAGTCCTGTTTATTCTACTTACACCTAATGATTGAAAGCTCACCATTTTTTATTACAGTATGTGTGTAGGGCTGGGACCAGAAATTCACCTTTCCACCAGCAGATGTCATCAGAACACTGGGATAAGGAGACAGAAAAGCAAAAGCCTGGGAAACCGGAGGAGTCAGCTCTGATAGAGTAGAGAGCGAGAATGGAGAGGTGGTGAGAGTAGTGAGGTCTCCTGCTAGTAAGAAAATACAGGAGCACATAGAGTTTACCAGGACACTGTAAGATGAACTGTGGAAAGACTTCCATTGCATGGGCTTGCCAATGAAGAACATTTAGAAGAAGAGAAAGATATAACGGATGGTTTTCAGTGTATACAGGGTGACTGACTCAGAGATGTTCCATAACAGTGCCATCCATAACAGTGCCAGCCGCACAGTGCCCACCGTGACAGTGACAACCATACAGTGTCCAGAATAACAATACTGGCCACATAGTGCCCACCGTAATTGTTCCAGACACACAGGGAGGGATAAGCAGGACTCTCACTGTCTCAGATATAATAGCATAAATCACCTGACTGGATCCCTATAGAGAAAATAGGAGAATGAAATAACTAGACAAACAGGAAGAAATCATTAATTAGGCAGCATGAATGGCTTAAAGGGGTTGTCTTAGTACATTGATTCATCTTACCTCAGTCCTGTTTTCTTGGTTTCATTTTTAATTTAGGGGTGTGTTTACTGGCTTCTACTAGGCTGCAGTAGAAGCCAGGTCTGTAGCTATAGCAACCAATGCTGGCAGTCTATCATGAGAAATTGAACAGGTCTGTAGCTATGGCAACCAGAAGAGCTGTTGCAGCCCATACAAGCGGGGATATCTAGGAATAGGTAGGACACTGTTAATGGACACATATTGCAAAGTGACTTGTTTTTGCAAGATCTTTAACATAAAACGAAATCTTTGTAGCAAGACAATCCCTTTAATAAGAATGTGTTAATCTTTAAGACACCATTTTCAAGATCTATGCTTGCTGTTGTCAAGTTGGTAATTTAAGGGAAAAACATCAAAAGTCTGTTTCATCATTACATTCTTATTAAGCTCATCAGATGGTTTGTTAAAATGCTTTTACTGCTATACATCCTTATCGAACTATCAGATATCTTTCACGCAGCTTTCCTTGAGACAGATGAAGTGTCTGCTAACAGCTAGAGATTCAAGGCCTTCCTCCTCACCCCAGTTGATACAGAGGAGAATTTGGGAATGTGTCTTATCAGCTAATACTTCATACATACATGCAAATTATAACTTGTCTCTTAGCAACCACCAATTAACCAATCATGTAGTGATAGAATAGTCATGTGATTAAAAAGTTCTAATGGAATGTAATTTACTGTGATTAAATCAGATCTATGTCCCAAACAGAAGGAGTGGGTCGTATTTCTCGAGCTTCGGCTGTCGACAGCTATAATAATAATATAATTCGGAGGAGGCATTTAATTGGATAAAGGAGTGGAACAAAGATAATTTCCACACCTGATTTTATCATCTTGACAGTGTTGCCGTGCTCTCAAACGCCCGAGGACTATCTGGAGGTGGGCTGACGCCTTACCGTCAATCGCTGGACTGTCTGAACTTCTGTCTCAGCCTGATCAACTCATAAGGGGTAAGTTCGCTGGGTTTTTTATAAATCCGTGGCTTATCCCTTCAGACAGTCTAGTGAGAATCTGCTTGCTGGTTGTCGCCTCCCTTAGGAGACCTAAGCGTTCAGGTGTGCCTCCAGGGTGTGCTCTGGTACATGTACGCATATGATATGCGTATACCTTTTAAACGCTACCAATTAATGGCTCTGCTTGTTGCTCTGTAAAGTATATGTGACTGGATAGCGTATTTTCCTTTCGCTATCATATTTCAGTGTAGGCCAGGAGCTGGGCTCCTGATGAAAAAAGAAAAGAGATAGCAGGGATACAGTCCCTACGAAATGATCCGGTAGCGACCGAAGCCTGTTATAAGTTATATACAGTTATATACAGATACAGTTATATACAGATATAGTTATAGACAGATGATCTAAGTTACTGATAAGCCTGTTATAGACAGATGTTATAGACAAATGATCCGAATTTCTGAAGAGAGCTGGTTAGAGAATAGCCAAAGCCTGTTATAGTTATATAGACAGGTGATCTGCATTTTTGAGAATACCTAAAACCTGCTGACGAGCAGAAGACATTAATTAGTGTTAGGTATGTTTGGGACTTAATCTCAACATACACTTGTGTTAATTTGTTCTGTTTTACTTAGGTAAAAACTGCATTCAGTGTTAATATTATATTCGGGTTACATCACTTGTTATCTTTCACACTGAAATTCTGGGTGTATAATCTTGGCTTCGACTCAAAGCATCTGTTAAGGGGGGTCATAGCTGCATGCTGACACACTTCCTCCCCAGTCTCTGTGACGTACTGAAAAATTATAGCGCTCAGTCTAAAAGTGCGGTCGAGTAGTTGTAATCACTCACGGGCTGAGCTTGAAGCTCGAAGATAAAGTAGTAAGATATGTCGGACTTAAAAGTTAATGATACGCTCTTTGTGCAACATGCATAAATCACGGAGATTACAGCTAACATATGTGGGAAAGAAAATTGCAGAGGCATTCTACAAGCTAACGGTGTCTTGGCAAAGTATAATTACATTGAAACTGAATGTAAAAAATAAGAAGGATTTGAAGAATGCATATGTATAAAGAGTGAGCTGCCGCCATTCCAAGATGGCGACTTTCAATGTTGGCTGTACTGTCGTCATCAAATTCCATTAGTTTTTTTTTGAGTCACATAGAGACCTAACAACTTCATAATACTTTCTGATTAGACAATTGATCCATGCAAAACAAACATAAAAGGTAGGTAGATTGATGGAACTTAACAAAACAATCCAAATTTCATTGCTTCCACAGTAGCCAAGCTGGATGGCTTCTTAAACCCTCTCTCATGGTGAAGTCAATACCAATTGTTTTCTTTTAATCCCTTATCGCTGCAGCCAGTTTTGACCTCCCCGACAGAACTCTATTTTTGAAATCTGACATGTCACTTTATGTGAGAATAACTTTTTGATACTTTTACCTATTTAAGTGATTCAGAAATAGTTTTGGTCCATACAATCCTTGTTTATTTGTGAAAAATATCAAAATATTGTGAACATTTTTGAAAATTTGCCATTTTCAAAGTTCATAAATTTCTCTGTCCCGAGTGTTCAGAGGCAAGAGTCAGACTGCCTGGCTCCACTCTGTTAAAGGGGTTTTGCCACAAAGTAAAATTGACGTGGGAAGTTTGTAAATTAAATAATAAACATTTTCACCCTTCATCATTATTAAAAATTCTGCACCATTTTTGTTTACAGCTCGTCTCCAGGGAATATGACCAGGGCTGAGAGCTTCTCAGTCCTGGTCGCACATGCTCAGATATCACCTCTCCTGCCAAGAAGTTACTGAGTGTTCAAACCCCAGGTGCTGTCATTATACTCCTGTCCTCTGTACTCCTTAGTAATTAGTCAAACAGTGAAAATAAATTTAAAAAAAAGAAACCTCAATGAGGTCTGTGCATTGATAAAGAGAAATGAAATCCACAGGTTTGTTTCCTGCAGGGAATTGAACCGAGGACCTTTGTGCCTGGAGGCAAAAGTTTTACCTCTGAGCTACAATGTAGCTACTTAGTTCTATACATAAACAGACCTTTCTTTGACTAAACAGAGGAAAGTCATGGTGATGTCATCCTGCTGGGTCACATGATATGCAATTCAAACAAATCACACACTCCCCCTTCTGAGCACAAAGAGCTGAAGAGCTGGATGCAGGAGGTATGAAATGAGATTATATACAATAAG
Source organism: Phyllomedusa bahiana (assembly GCA_025379985.1). NCBI lineage: Eukaryota > Metazoa > Chordata > Amphibia > Anura > Hylidae > Phyllomedusa > Phyllomedusa bahiana. Next base: position 76,163 of record JAODAL010014726.1, read on the forward strand.
ATTATATACTAATATTGGCTTCATCAGACCATGACTTCACAGTGGCCATCATCCACCTAATGTGACCACCTATAGTGGTTAATATCTAGTGAGTCCAGTGATTTGGAACATTTGTCTCCTGATGAACCAGAGGACAAAGTCTGGGGAAACGCGTTGGAACTTTTGAGTTGGTGAATACATACGAACCTTTTTTGTTACCAATAATTTTCTTTTGGACTTTTAAAGCCACTGATGCATATGCCTTTTGAAATTACAGCACAGTGGTCTTTTTGTATATAATTTTTTTGGGACAGGGTAAGCCGTCGAGAGGCAGGGTCGTTCTTTTTGGAACGGGTGCTCTGCCTGGATAGGGTCATTGGGTAGATTATCATCATTAGGTGTCCCATGACAACAGAAGGACTGCAGCTTTGACTACATCTTCTAAACTGTGAGTGTATCCTTGTTTTTTTGAGAGTATATGTGTTGTGAACAATTTTGATTAAAGTGATATTTAATGTTTACCACATATAATTGCTTGCCTTACCATGACTTATTTTGAGACGGGGCTATTACTAATTAACAGTGAAGCCTAAATGGTCATGTGTAATTTTCTTCATTTTTTTGTGTTGGGGAGTTTTAATGCATATCAATAAAGTTTGTAATTTTTACTTAGAATTTAAAAAATATTTTTTCTGTGAGTCATTTTTCTGAATTCTTAGTACTATATCTTAGAAAAAGTTTGACTTAGGTAATGCAAAACAATTACAAAAGTACTTATTTTTACTGTCCCCATAATCTGAGATATGATCTTTGTAGCGAGAAAACCCTTTTAAGCTTATCAGGCACCGGCTAACGTGGCAGCGTGATGACGTCATATCATTGCGCCGTCCGCACCGAGCACAGAGTCTGGCCGGAAGCTTATGGCAATAGAGACAGGTAAGTTCTTTCTTATTGTTACACTAATGGAGCCTTAATCCTGCCTGCCTACCTATAGGGTCCCCTGTAGCCTACCCTTAACCCTGCCTAATTATACCGCTCCCTGTAGCCTACCCTAAACCCTGCCTGCCTATATGGGCCTCTATAGCCTACCATAAACACTGCCTGCCTGTATGGCCCCCCTATAGCCTACCTAAACACAGCTTACCTATATGTCCCCCTATAGCCTACCTAAACCCTGCCTGTCTACCTATATGGGGCCCTACAGCCTACCTAAACCCTGCCTGTCTACCTATATGGGACCTTATAGACTACCCTAAACCCTGCCTGCCTATATAAGGAACTATAGCCTACCTAAACCCTGACTACCTATATGGGCTCCTATAGCCTACCTAAAGCCTGACTGCTTATTTGGGATCTCCTATAGCTTATTTACCTATCTATTTATCTATTTAGCTACCTGGGGCCCATCTACAGCATACCTATGGCCATCTGCTACCTACCTAGCTAGCTGGGGCCTACCTAAAGCCTACCTACCTACCTGGGAGCTGCCTACGTAACGGGGAACTAACTACTGCCTACCTAGGACCAATCTACTCCTACTTGTTTTACCTTCTAACTGGGACTTCTATCTACCTGTGGTTAATATACCTCCTACCAAAGGAACAATTCCCTACCTACTGTGGCCTACCTATGGACTATGTAATGCCATCTTCCCTGGGGCCTAACACGGCTTCCCAAACCCGGGAAACCCTACCAAACTACCTTTTTGGGGCCTACCAAAACTATCTGTGGGGTTTACCTGGTAACTTATTCGAGGGGACGGCAGAGATGGGGCAAATTTGGGGGTTTTCTACGAAGGGAAATTCTTTTTTAAGAATTTAGGAAAACTTTTTTCGGTTCTGAACAAAGTCGAAGTTTGGGGTATTTTGGTCAATTGTTTTTTTGAAAAAGGGGCGCGAGCACATGGCGTTACATGGGGCAAAGCACTGGGAGGAAAAGGGCTAGCCGCTGACTGTGAAGATGAAGCCAATCAGGACCGGGGGATTCTGTGAGTCCCGCACTATAAAGTGCCGCAACGCTGGGAGCTATACCGCTCTCACGTACTGATCGGGGAAGGTGTGAGGTGATTGTTACTGAAGAACTGTTTTTATACAACGTTTTTTGTGGGGGTCTCAGCTTGTTCAGAACTCCCTTTTTTAAACGTTTATTTAAATTTTTTGGGGTTTGATCTGAAATCCAGGTGCGCCCACAGCGCGCATAACATTTAAATCCTATCTGCTCAAGCACATTGAATTCCTGGGGGATTAACCCAGTTCCTGTTGTATCTTTAAAAAACAGCGTTTTTTAAAAAACAAATACCACTTCGTTTGGCTGCTCAATTTTTGGGTCCCAATTTTTCATCCAGGGGGTTAATTAAGCGTTTTTTTTAGCTGTGGGCTCCAAAAAACCGTCATTTTCACCCCAAAATTTTTACATTTTTCCCGTAGCCTAATTCACAAGCAAAGGTTTATTATAATTTTTTCCTTGTTTGTGTGGCGGAAAAAAAACACGATTGTAAACACGCTACAAAGCTGGGAGTTTGTGGTGGCTCAATTCTTTTTGGCAATTTACATCCAGGGGTTATTTTTAAACTTGTTTTTTTCAGCTGTGGGACTCAAGAAACCGTCATTTTTTCCGCCAAAAAAAATTTTACATTTTTCCCGTAGCCTAATTCACAAGCAAAGGTTAAAATTCAATTTTATTTCTTGTTTTGTGGCGTAAAAAACCCGCATTGTAACACCTACAAAAAGATTTTGTGGGGGGCTCAATTCTTTTGGCGCAATTTTTCATCCAGGGGGTTTAAAAAGCGTTATTCAGCTTTTGGGACTCCAAAAACCCCCATTTTCACCGCCAAAAATTTAATTTTTCCCGTAGCCTAAAATTCACAAGCAAAGGGTTTAAATTTCAATTTTTTTTTTGTTGTGTGGCGTAAAAAAACACCGAATTTTAACACCCTACAAAGCCTAGTAGTTTGTGGTGGCTCAATTCTTTGGCGCAATTTACATCCAAGGGTTAACTAAGTATTTTTCTGCAGTTGCACTCAGTTAAAAGAAACTTTCTTTTTCACGCGCACAGAAGAAATTCTGTAGCATAATTCATTCCGAAGGTTAATTAAGCCTTACATTCAAGTAAAATACACAGAGTTTTTTAAACGGCACATACAAGTAAATTTTTCCTGCCCATTTGTGGAGCCCCAATTTATATCCAAGGGTTACCCAAGCTTCTTAGTGGGTTAATTTGGAGTCAATACAGGGTGTGTATTATCATATACAGATATCTTCATCAAACAGTGTCTGTACATTATAGAACAAACAGTATGTCAGACAGAGAGGTGGCAGGCTCTTGCCTGCAAGTGGCAGAGGCACAAATATTCCTGGAGCAGGCCCAGGTCGCAGCACAGCAAGGGGACGTTGCAGCAGGGGTCACTCGGTGAGGCCACAACTGCCGGTGTCATCTAGCGGCCGTGTGCTGACTAGCAACCCAAGGGTTCTTGATTGGTTGACTAGGTCATCCACATCCTCACAGATGACATCTGACAACCCCAGCCAGAGTCAGTGGGAACGTCAGACACAACCCTTAGTTGGCATGGCCCGGGAGCGGGTCAGCGGCCCTCACCTGTCCTCAACCTGCCTCTGTCCTATCCGGTTCCCTCAGCCAGATCTGCTATGTGGTCTGGGCTCAGCGCCACTATATAGCGAGGATGAACAATTTGAGGAGGGCAGTCAGCAGCTACTTGGCAGCGAAGAAATGGGGCCAATATCCCCTGCTTCTTGCAGTAGGCGGCAAAGAATAGATGTTGAGAGTGGCATGGGAGGTCATGTTGTGAGGGGTCAGCCTCTGCATACCAAGACCGGTGATGAGGACAGCAGTGACGATGAAACACAAATAGATGATGATGTAGCCGACCGCACTTGGGAGCCGGGTGAGGCAAGGGCTTCATCATCGTCAGGAGATGAGGGGGTCAGCTTGCGCATCAGGCAGCGGCGCAGCCAGCAAGTGGGTCGTGTGGCCGTGAGTCCGCAGGATAGCAGCAGTGTGAGGTCAGGAGCCAAGCGGCCACGGGGTAAAAAACCCGCTTCGCAGGTCCAAGAAAGTAGCGGAACAGGGGCTCAGCGAGGCAGCGGCGGCAGTAGTCACTCAGTGCGGAGCGTTGGCGGTAAAATCCGATACTCGGCGGTGTGGCAGTTCTTTGCTAAGACACCGGAGGAGCCGAATATGGGTATATGTAGCATCTGTAAGCAGAAAGTGAAGCGTGGCCAGGGAGCTAACGTTGGCACCACGGCCCTGCGTCAACACATGCAGCGTCACCATCCGGTGGCCTGGGAGAAACGTGGCTCAGATGTGGTGGTCCATCCTGCCGCCGCAGTAACAGCAGCAGCAGCGCCCAGTGGCACGCATGCCATTGCAGCCAGTCAAGGCTCCACCACCTCTGCAGAAGGGAGCTGTTTCTCTTTGACATCATCTCCCGGTCCAGATGCTCCTGCTCCTCGCTACTCATGGCGACAGCAGTCGTTCAGCGAGGCAATTGCAAAGAGACAACAATATGCGTCCGACCATCCTAAGGTGCCGAAGCTGACCGTACTCCTGTCCAAGTTGTTGGTGCTTCAGTCCCTCCCTTTCCAAAGGGTGGACTCTGCACCGTTCAGAGAACTAATGGCTTGTGCCGAGCTGAGATGGAGAGTTCCAAGCCGTAATTTATTTTCCAAAAAGGCAGTACCAGCACTTCATAAATATGTAGAACAGAAGGTGGGCCAGTCCTTGAGCTTATCGGGTTGTTCCAAGGTGCACGGCAGCGCGGACGTCTGGAGCTGTAACTACGGTCAGGGCCAGTACATGTCCTTTACTGCCCACTGGGTGAATGTGCTTCTGGCCCAGGCACACCAACAACTTGAACAGGAGACGCCGCTTTCTCCTCCACGTTGTCAAACTGCGGCTCCTGCGCAATGGTCCGCCTCCTCCTCCTCCACCACCACCACCATCTCAGCCTCCACAAGTACTGCTCCATCATACCCACATGTGTAGGGCACGCGGTGTCACGCAGTTTCTACACCTGGCTTGCCTCGGCGAACGAAGTCACACAGGGGAGGAACTGCTCCGCGTTCATGCAGCAAGAAATCGATGTGTGGCTTTCTCCGCGCCGACTGCAAATCGGATCCATGGTGACGGACAATGGGAGTAACATGGTGTCTGCGCTGCACCAAGGAGGGATGGTCCATGAGCCCTGCACGGCGCACGTGTTCAATCTGGTTGCGAAAAGGTTAATGAAGTCTTCCACCGATCTTCAGAAGATTCTGAAAATGGCCAGGAAACTGTGCATGCACTTCATCCATTCCTACAAAGCCAGGAACACCCTCCTCGAGTTGCAGTGGCAGAATGGCCTCCCCCACACACTCTGATATGCGATGTTTCCACCGTTGGAATTCCAGCTGCACATGTTGGACCGACTGTATGAACAGAGAAAGGCCATTAACGATTTTTTGATGATCCAGGCGGACAGGAGTACTCCCTGTGTAACTTTGATGTCAGCCAGTGGCAGCTCATGTGTGACACCTGCCGTTTGTTGAGGCCATTCAAGGAGGCCACGTTATTTGTCAGTCGCCAGGACTACGGGATGAATAATGTCATTCCACTGCTTCATGTGCTGGAACAGATGCTGAAAAATCTGTCTGGGCAGGGGACTGTAGAAGTGGCGACTACATCTCGCGGCCACATGAGTTCGCTGGGGACTGAAATCGAGGAGGAGGAGGAGGAGGACATTGGAGCAGAAGCATTGCCTGGTGAAATGAGTGGATTTTCTACCCAGGTGACAGGAGAGAGGAGGAGCAGGAGCAGCTGGAGGAGGTAGATGGAGATGAGGAAGACGAGGCAGATGACCCGCAAGCACCATGGCAGTATACAGTGGAGATGGAGGCAGGGAGCCCCTCGGAGTCACTTGTGCAGATGGCCCGCAGCATGCTGATTTGCCTGGCTAGTAACAGCCGAATAGTCAGCATCAGGCAGAGGAATGACTTCTGGCTCTCCACCCTATTGGACCCTCGCTACCGGTCCAAATTGGGAGCCTTTTTTCCCAGCTATTAGAGGGAGAGACAAACTCAAATACTATAGGAAATCCTCCGTTGTCTGTTGGCCGCTGCCTTTGTGCGTTATCGTCCCTCCTCTGACAGGTGGGACCGGGGGGGTTCTTCAGCGTTCACGAACTACTGCCACGGCTGCCGGGGGAAGGTGGGGGGCTCGGAGCAGTACCAGCTCCATCAGCAGCAACCTAAGTCTGGAGTCACTGATGAGCAGCTTCCTTCACCCTCCTAGTGAGAAGAGCAGTCGCCAGCAGCAGCAGCAGCAGGACCTGGAGCAGAACTTGAACCAACATGTCGAGGCATACTTGAACATCACTATGCCACCCTAGTTAGAAAATCCGCTGGACTAATGGGCATCCAAACTGTATGTTTGGCCGCAACTAGCCGAGTATGCAGTGGAGAAGATGTCCTGCCCGGCCAGTTAGTGTGGCATCAGAGTGGGTGTTCAGTGCGCCGGGGGGCCATCGTTACCCCAAGGAGAACCGCTTGTCCACGGGAAATGTGGAACGACTGACCTTTGTCAAGATGAATCAGGCGTTGGATTGGCCAGGGATTTCACACACCAATGCCTTAGGTGTCAGACTACATCAGCCATGATGCCTCACCCAAACTGTGAGAAATGAGTCTGTGTTCAAACTACCTGCCTCAGCCACTATTCTGATGCCGCCACCCGCCTGATGCCACACATCTGCTGACAGTTTCTCCATCTGCCCCAAACCACTCTTTACCAGGGACTGGTATTGCCACCCACCTCCACATCTGTGTCTTTGTGCCACTCTCTGACCTCATGCTGTTGCTCCTGCCGTCGTCACAACCTCCCACTCTTGTCATTGTGCCAACTCTGTGGCCTTACTCAGTTTTTGCCACCTCCAGAATGTGATTTGTGCCACTTTCTGACCTCACGCTGCTGCTTTGGCTGCTGCTGTGACCTAGACACTGTGTCATTGTGCCACTCTGTGGCCTATTCCTGTTTTTGCCACCTCCAGAATGTCCATTGTGCCATGTCTGTCCTCATGCTGCTGCCGCCGTCACCTCCACTCTCTGTCATTGTGCCACTCTGTGGCCTATTCCTGTTTTTGCCACCTCCAGAATGTCATTGTGCCACTGTCTGACCTCATACTGCTGCCGCCGTCACCTCCACTCTCTGTCATTGTCCCACTCTGTGGCCTACTTCTGTTTTTGCCAACTCCAGAATGTCATTGTTCCACTGTCTGACCTCATGCTGCTGCTGTGGCTGCTGCCGTGACCTACACACTGTGTCATTGTCCCACTATGTGGCCTACTCCTGTTTTTGCCACCTCCAGAATGTGATTGTCCCACTGCCTGACCTCATGCTGCTGCTGTGGCTGCTGCCGTGACGTCCCAACCGTGGGATTGTACCACTCTGGGGCCTACTCCTGTTTTTGCCACTCCAGAATGTCATTGTGCCACTGCCTGACCTCATGCTGCTGCTGTGGCTGCTGCCGTGACCTACACACTGTGTCATTGTGCCACTGTCTGTCCTCATGCTGCTGCTGTGGCTGCTGCCGTGACCTACACACTGTGTACTTTTGCCACTGTCTGACCTCATCCTGCTGCTGTGGCTGCTGCCGTGACCTACACACTGTGTCATTGTGCCCCTGTCTGACCTCATGCTGCTGCTGTGGCTGCTGCTGTGACCTACACACTCTGTCATTTTGCCACTGTCTGACCTCATGCTGCTGCTGTGGCTGATGCCGTGACCTACACACTGTGTCATTGTCCCACTCTGTGGCCTACTCCTGTTTTTGCCACCTCCAGAATGTGATTGTGCCACTGCCTGACCTCATGCTGCTGCTGTGGCTGCTGCCGTGACCTCCACACTGTGTCATTGTCCCACTCTGTGGCCTACTCCTGTTTTTGCCACCTCCAGAATATCTTGTGTCACTGTCTGACTCATGCTGTGCTGTGTGCTGCTGCTGTGACCTACACACTGTGTCATTGTCCCACTATGTGGCTACTCCTGTTTTTGCCACCTCCAGAATGTCATTGTGCCACTGCCTGACCTCATACTGCTGCTGTGGCTGCTGCCGTGACCTCCCCACTGTGTCATTGTCCACTCTGTGGCCTACTCCTGTTTTTGCCACCTCCAGAATGTCATTGTGCCACTGTCTGACCTCATGCTGCTGCTGTGGCTGCTGCCGTGACCTACACACTGTGTCATTGTGCCACTGTCTGACCTCATGCTGCTGTGACCTACACACTCTGTCATTGTGCCACTGTCTGACCTCATGTTGCTGCTGTGGCTGCTGCCGTGACCTACACACTCTGTCATTGTGCCACTGTCTGACCTCATGTTGCTGCTGTGGCTGATGCCGTGACCTACACACTCTGCTATTGTGCCACTGTCTGACCTTATGCTGCTGCTGCTGTGACCTCCACACTGTGTCATTGTGCCACTCTGTGGCCTATTCCTGTTTTTGCCACCTCCAGAATGTCATTGTGCCAATGTCTGACCTCATGCTGCTGTGGCTGCTGCCGTCACCTCCACACTCTGTCACTAATGTTGCCACCTGAGCTCTCAGATTGTTTTTTTCCAGTTTTCTCTGGCATGACTTTATCAGGCAACATTCCCGCTTCAGTTTTTTGGTCAGTTTTGCCCTCTTAAGTGCCCAGGGAATTTTATAGTGAAGCGATTTTAAGAGCGGCGGCAGTCATGTGCGTGTCATACTAAAACACAACATTGTATGAAGACCAAACCAAGCTCCCTCTGCATATTTAAGCATGACACAATGTTCTACAGCACCCTGCAGGCTCTGTGCAGCCTGGAAATAGCTGTTTTTTAACGTGATTCCTTCCGAAGTAATTCGGAACAAAGTTATTTTGCCGAGAAATCCGGCGAAGTGAACGAACCGAATTTCGGGAAATTCGCCCAACTCTAGTACAGGCCATAGCAATTGCAATTTCCGTTCATCCTGCAGCATGTAAAATGGAAAAGCTCTGTATATGGAAAAATAAAAAAGGAATGGCTCTCAGAAGATAGCGATGCATAAATATAGTTTTACACAATAAAAACACTTCAATATGAAAAAGCTATATAAATTGGGTATCGTCATAATTGTATTGACCCACACAGTAAAACTAACTTGTCACATATACTGCACAGTGAGTGCTGTTAAAAATAAAAATTAAAAACACTACTAGGATTGCAGTATTTTCTTCACCGTGACATCCAAAAAACGGATTTAAAAGCAATCAAAAAGCCTTGTTCCCTCTAAAAATGATACCAATAAAAACGTCACCTCATTCCACAAAAAAACAAGCCCCTAAATAGCTCCGTACACAGAAAAATAAAAAAGTAATGGCTCTCAGACTATGGCGATGCAAAAAAATGTTTTACTTTTTGAATAAAAGTGTTTTCATTGTGCAAAAGCAGTAAGACATAAAAAATATACAAATTGGGCATCACTGTAATTGTATTGAGCTGCTGAGTAAAAATAGCATGTCATTTATACCACTGTAAAAAATAGAAATAAAAAACACTACCAGGATTGCTGTATTTTGGTCAGAACACCTCACAATAACCTTAATAAAAAGTGTTCAAAGCGTCATATGAACCCCATAATGGTACCAATAAAAACGTCAACTCATACCTCAATAAATCCGCTCCATATACAGAAAAATAAAAAAGTTATGGCTGTCAGACGATGATGACATAAAAGCGCAAATTTTTTAGAAATCCATTTCCATTGTATAAAAATAACATGAGACCCGCATAGTAAAGTTATCCTGTCATTTATACCACACGGCAAACGCTGTACAAATGAGGCCCAAAAAAGAATGGCGGAACTGTGTCCTCCCCCCATCTCCCTATTTTCACGGCCCAATGCTAAAATAACTGTGGAATGCCAGTGTGCCCAAAATGCACAATACACCCCTAGTTAACATCTATGAGAGGTATTGAATCCAAGATTGGGTGACTTCTGGAAGGTTTCACTTGTTCTGGTACTTTGGGGGCCTTGTAAATGCGACATGGTACCCACCAATATGTGCGTTCCAAAAGTCAAATAGTGATCCCTCCCTTGTACGCCGTGCCATGCGGCCCAACAGCAGTTTACACACACATACAGGGTATTACTGAACTTGGAAAAAGTTGCATAACAAATTTTGGGGTGCTTTTTTTTCCAGGATTAGCATTTTCAGCTGAAATTGTAGATTCTTGGAAAAAAGGTACATTTTTAATTTTCACAGCCTA